>NW_018923730.1:5485-36538 GCF_002207925.1 Prunus avium
GGAGGAGGAAGTTAAGGCCGAAACAAATTGCTAACTCAGTTTGCTCGCTGACAAAAATCCATCCTGAGCATGGATCTGTGTTTGCTAGGTGACGGACTCCAGATTTATCCAATGGGAATGAATTTTGGATATGTTATAGTACACACCCATTGGAACAACTTTCATGAAGAATGCTGCCTCATCCGAGCTGTGTAGGTTGCTGAAACAAAGCTTGCAATATGACCTACGGAACTGGACTGGCAGGGGGCTGTAGCCAAAATGAGTTTGTCTTTAAGCTCTTCTTCCATTCATCCAAATCAGGCCTAAACATGCTTGAATTGCATGAATTATGCTCTCTTACTCTATTGGCCTACAAAACACACAAATAGAGGCAAATAACTCAGAATTATAGGAAACTAAGCAAAAGAAGTAAGTAAATTGGGCATGTATATGTATGAAATTATGAGCTTAACAACATTCACTCTCCAACTTGAGGGGGAGTGTTAAGAATTATCTTTGTAATATTTACTTTCTTGATTTAGTCTAGATCAAATCCCACCAAAGGTGGATCATGAAATCCTAGCCTTAGAAATAGGTGTAATTGAATGCTGTATTTGTACATATACCTTGTATTGTTGACAATGAGAATTATCAGAAAATCATTCACCCAATTGTCTATTATTCAAACCCTAGTCAATTCGTCCTTCAATCTTCCCTAGTCCGGTTTCTTAAGATGGATGGCTCGTTATGGGCGCACATATAACGACATTAGGGAGAAGGAGAAACGTTTCAACATACTCAAGGAAAATGTGGCATATATAGAATCTTCCAATGACGATGCAAACAAAATATACAAACTATAGTGTCAATCAATTTGCAGACCTTACAAAAGATGAGTTCAAAGCGTCACAAAATCGATTCAAAGGGCATGAGTGTTCCACAAAGACGACTTCTTTCAAATATGAAAATGTAACAGCATCAGTGCCGACTACTATGGACTGGAGAAAGAAAGGAGCCGTGACACCCATCAAGGATCAAGGCCAATGTGGTAATTAAGCTTCTTGCTGATTTTTATTACACTAGAGAAACATTATGTATTCTCCTTTAAAACTCTTACTGCTACTAATTGTAATCATGCAAAATATAGGATGTTGTTGGGCCTTTTCAGCTGTGGCAGCAACTGAAGGAATTACTCAGCTTACAACAGGTAAACTCATCTCTTTGTTTGAGCAAGAGCCTGTTGATTGTGACACCAATGGCGAAGACCAAGGCTGTGACGGTGGTTTAATGGATGATGCCTTTTAGTTCATCCACTAAAATCATGGGCTTAGTACGGAAGCTAACTACCCTTACAGCAGTGTTGATGGTACATGCAACACCAAGAAAGAAGCCAGCATTGCAGCCAAGATAATTGGCTATGAAGACGTGCCTACAAATAGTGAACAAGCCCTTCTCAAGGCTGTTGCTAATCAACCCGTCTCTGTTGCCATTGATGCAAGTGGTTCTGACTTCCAGTTTTATTCAAGTGGTGTCTTTACCGGAACATGTGGAACGAGCCTGGACCATGGTGTTACTGCTGTTGGTTATGGAGTCAGTGAGGATGGGACTAAGTTTTGGTTGGTGAAGAATTCATGAGGCACAGAATGGGGCGAAGAAGGCCACATAAGAATGCAAAGAGATGTTGATGCAGCAGAAGGACTTTGTGGCATTGCTATGTCTGCATGTTACCCTACTGCATGATTTTATCAATGCCTACTATGGCTTGTATGAAACTAATACTAAATGAAGAACGTCTTCAATTTCATTTTACTTATAGCATAACACAATTTTTACTATCAAAAGGAGCACATGATCAAAATGGGATGTAGCAAAATACAATCAAAAGACTGCCTTCGATTGACTTGTTGAGTCACCTGATCTATGAGAAAAATTGTTTGAAAATGGTGCACATAGGTTTCTCTTGAGCTCCCTACTGTCCTCTCATATATGGGATAGTTAGGATTAACCGAACTAGTAGGCAAGGGTGGCCTTGGCATGGTGCAAGTTGCGCCACTGCACAGGGCCCCTGATTTTTTAGAACCCCCGAATTAAATTAACAATAGTATATATCACACCCATACGCTTTTTCCTTAAATAATAATAATAATAATAATTTCTTCGACTCAAAACAAAACACCCTTTCATATCTTCTATTGATTGTGGTTATGTTATAAATATAATTTTGATGTCGATTTTGTCTTTAGCTTCCATAATCCTGATTTGAGTCAAAAGAAAAATCAGGTTTGCATATTATAAAGCCAGGCCGCGTCATTTTTGAAAGCATCTCTCTACTATTATAAATTCAGGTCACAACTTTGAGGTCACAGGCTTCATCAAATCGCGCAAGAATAAAATACACCTCAAACCCCCAAAAAAGGAAAAAGAAAAAAGAGAGCAACTCACATGAAACGGGTAACCTTTTCCAATGTTGTAAGTTCTTGAAATTACAACACCAAAAAAATGACACAGATTTATCAAAGCCAAGAAAACCAAAATTTTCAACCCAAAATAAAATAAAATATATCAGTGTTAAATTTATAGGAAATAACAGGTTTACGGTCAACCAAGCCATTACAATGGCTTCTTTTTTATTCTATGGTAAACGACAATGGTTTTTTTTTTTTTTTTTTTTTTAAATCCCTCCGGTGATCCCGCAAGCTAGATTGAATATCTTCGATAAGCTGCCCCAAGGGGGACAAGTTTACCACGGAAGAGAGAACATCCTGGATAGTATTGAGCGAGTCACCCTCAAACCTGACCGTCTGCCCCCCCATCTTCCACCAAAACCGAACAGCCTCAAGAGCCGCCAGGCACTCAACATGTTCCGCAGAACTAGCAAATAGCACACGCTTCGCAAGGGCTGCCAGAAATCTCCCATTTTCATCCCTAATGACAATCCCAACACCCCCCCCAGTCGACCCAATGTGGAAGGACCCGTCGAAGTTGATTTTGATCGTGCCTGAAGGAGGGCAGCTCCAGCAACTTGCACCCAGAGAGGCATGACTACCCGTAGGTTGGTCATTAGCACACCGGAACTCCTCCATATATAGGAGCACAAACTGAACGAGATCATGCGGCTGTCGCTGCGTGCTACGCCATGTAACATCATTCCGCACATATAACGACATTAGGGAGAAGGAGAAACGTTTCAACATATTCAAGGAAAATGTGGCATATATAGAATCTTCCAATGAGGATGCAAACAAAATATACAAACTAAGTGTTAATCAATTTGCAGACCTTACAAATGATGAGTTCAAAGCGTCACGAAATCGATTCAAAGGGCATGAGTGTTCCACAAAGACGACTTCTTTCAAATATGAAAATGTAACAGCATCAGTGCCGACTACTATGGACTGGAGAAAGAAAGGAGCCGTGACACCCATCAAGGATCAAGGCCAATGTGGTAATTAAGCTTCTTACTAATCTTTAGAGAAACATTATGTATTCTCCTTTAAAACTTTCTTACTGCTATATATTCTAACTGCTACTAATTGCAATCATGCAAAATATAGGATGTTGTTGGGCCTTTTCAGCGGTGGCAGCAACAGAAGGAATTACTCAGCTCACAACAGGTAAACTCATCTCTTTGTCTGAGCAAGAGCTTGTTGATTGTGACACCAATGGCGAAGACCAAGGCTGTGAGGGTGGTTTAATGGATGATGCCTTTCAGTTCATCCAACAAAATCATGGGCTTAGTACGGAAGCTAACTACCCTTACAGCGGTGTTGATGGTACATGCAACACCAAGAAAGAAGCCAGCATTGCAGCCAAGATAACTGGCTATGAAGACGTGCCTACAAACAGTGAACAAGCCCTTCTCAAGGCTGTTGCTAATCAACCCGTCTCTGTTGCCATTGATGCAAGTGGTTCTGACTTCCAATTCTATTCAAGTGGTGTCTTTACCGGAACATGTGGAACGAGCCTGGACCATGGTGTTACTGCTGTTGGTTATGGAGTCGGTGATGATGGGACTAAGTTTTGGTTGGTGAAGAATTCATGGGGCACAGAATGGGCGAAGAAGGCTACATAAGAATGCAAAGAGATGTCGATGCAGCAGAAGGACTTTGTGGCATTGCTATGTCTGCCTCTTACCCTACAGCATGATTTTATCAATGCCTACTATGGCTTGTTTGAAACTAATACTGAATGAAGAACGTCTTCAATTTCATTTTACTGATAGCATAACACAATTTTTACTATCAAAAGGAGCACGTGATCAAAATGGGATGTAGCAAAATACAGTCAAAAGACCGCCTTCTTCGATTGACTTGTTGAGTCACCTAATCTATAAGAAAAATTGGGAAAGAGAAATCAATTTAAAATTAAAAAGTTTAAATATAATTTTAAAAAAAAGTTTAAATAAATAAAGTTGGATGCCACAAATGCCACAAATCCCAACTACTATTGTAAAGTCAATAATGGAGCCCAAAATGGTAGAGCCCAAAGGTTTGTGTGTGAACAGCCAATATTTTGAAATGGGATGTAGCAAAATACAGTCAAAAGACCGCCCTCTTCAATTGACTTGTTGAGTCACCTAATCTATAAGAAAAATTGGGAAAGAGAAATTAGTTTAAAATTAAAAAGTTTAAATATAATAAAAAAAAAAAGTTTAAATAAATAAAGTTGGATTCCACAAATGCCACAAATCCCAACTACTATTGTAAAGTCAATAATGGAGCCCGAAATGGTAGAGCCCAAAGGTTTGTGTGTGACCAGCCAATATTTTGGCCTATAAATAGACACCTCTATCAGTAGGGAATGACCTCTCCAAAAAAAGGAATGCCAGCACACCAAGTGAAAAATAAAGAGAGCCCCAGCAGAGAAGGAAGAAAGAGAATGAGTGAGAGGAGAGAAAAGAGAGCAGAGAGAAAAATCAGTGAGCCAGTTGTTGGTGAGTCCTTACTTAGTTAGGATTTTGGTTTCTTATTATGTTAGGATTTTGGTTAATTACCCATTTATCTAGTCCTATTATAATTGATGATGGCTACATCGTTCACTCAGTCTGAAAGATCTACCCTTTAGAAAGATAGTCATGAAGATATCAGGGGGAGCATCCAGAAGTATGCTATACTGATTGCTATACTCTTCTTCCTTCCACTAGTTTTCTACCTCACTAAGTTTTCTCCGAGCAAGATTTTAATGAGGCAACCGGCATATTATTTGTGGTCTCCAAGGAGGGGTGTTGTAAAGTCAAGAATGGAGCACAAAATGGTAGAGCCCACTACCTAATTGATTGAAAAAAGATGATGAAGCTTGTCTGCCAACATTCACATGAAGCCAAAGTCTTGTGAGTAAACAACCAATATTTTGGCCTATAAATAGACACCTCCATCAGTGGAGAATTCGAAAAAAAGAATGAGAGCACACCAAGTGAGAAAGAAATAGAGCCCCGGCAAAGAAGGAGGAAGAGTGAGAGGAGAGAAAAGAGAGCAGAGAGAAAAATCAGTGAGCCAGTGAGATTGTAAACACTAAAGTTGTAGCCCTATTATTTTACATAGTGGAAAAGTTATTGCTACTGCTCTTCAAGGACTTAGGTATGGCCGAACCTCGTTAATTATTATGTCTCATTTACTTTACGTGCAGCTCAATATTCTCGCGTATACCGTTCATTTTACAACACGTTATCAGCACGAGAAGCTCTCTGGTATAATTTTCTTTACTGCACTATTATTTATACTACTAACCATTGTGTCGATTTAAATTTTAATCCAAACAGCCAATCATGTTTGGGTGTTGTATTGGTAGATTTGGGTGTTGCGATTCATGTTTGCTTTGTCCATGCATGCGACTTTTATGCTGAAATTTCTTTGGCCTTTTGTGGCCTTTTGTCTGGATTAACCCTACGTGGTTACTATGCTTCCATATTTGTATTACGTACATCTTTGTGGTTATTTTCCCTTATGGTTAATGGTCTTTGTACCTAATTTATGAATACAACTATCCAGTGAAGGCCCTAAGCCAGGGCAAAAAGGGTGATAGCCCTGTTCCCCGGCTCAAGGGAGGGCCCCAACACTTTTTTTTTTATGTCATAAAACAATTTTTTTTATAACTAAAATTCATCATCAATTAGCATGTAATAACAATCACAAATCAAATTCATAAATTTTTTAATGTTTTCATTTGATAAAGTTAAATGTTAGTGTGTTCGGTAAAAAATATAAGAGTTCAAGAGAAAGAAGGCATGATTTTATTTTTTTTTAGTGAAAGAAAGTATTTTTTTTTTTGTTTGGGTGTGATATATACTGATGTTGGCTTAGTTGGATCTTTTCTCTTTGTTTTTTAACGTGCTTATGTTTTTAAAAACTATTTTAAATTTTGTTGTTATAATGAAAAAAGAACAAAAACACGAATGGAATGACATCACTAAGACTCAAACTTGGGCCTTGTCTCAAGAGAGATGCGTTAGAAACAAGCTCCACAAAATACACTTTTGTGTCAATGTGATGTACGGTGGAGTATATATATAGTTTTTATACTATTAATATAATAAAATATAAAGTAAAAAAAATTCAAGGGCCCTCAAAAATCGGGGGTCCTGTGTAGTGGTGCCACTTGCACCATGCCAGAGCCGCCCTACGCACATTATGGGAAAAAAAAAGAAAAAAAAAAACATTTATCTTTGTTTATAAATGAGCTTACACTAAACTTCATTTAATTCTAATAAGGGTTTTCATGAAATCACAAGTGATCCATGAAATTTTTAAAAGTCCTCATTTTAGTGCTTATAAGTGTCAAATCGATTAACATGATCCTTCATCTTTTTGTCTACAAATCAATTTGGTCCATACATTTGTCTCTCGAAAAACCTTCCGTTAAAACTGGTCATGTTTTATCACATAATCAACTTTAAAATGATATTTTTAGCAAAATATAGATCATTCATTTAAGAGAGGATAAAACTCACATCTTTGTTTAATAAGGTTGTGGGGGTCTTTTTCTTCTGGCAACAGCAAATGGGCTGAGCCGTCGTAAGGAACGATCTGGTGGAATTATCCCCCTGTGTCTGAGTTAGAAGATTAAGCACCAAGAGTGTTTCGAAAGGGTAGTAAAACCTTAGGAAACACCTTTGTTATCTTTACCAATGAAAATAGCTGTCATATAGATTTTCTAACTTTGCATGAGAGACTTGTGTCATGGAAGCAAAATCATCATGAGTTTAGCACTTAAGGGAGAGCCATGTGTTTCTGGGGAAAAAGGGAGGTATTAAGGTGGGAGTGGAAGGGTATGCATGAAGGTTTGGCAGAGAATGAGGGAGAGAGATGAGAAGGGGTGGCTTAAGGTTTCTTCTGATAGCTTGACAGTGACTCTGTCAAACACTACGACAATCTGCCAGAAGAGGGAAAATGGGGAGAAGGGTGAATAAAGCACGAATTTGCTGGGTTTTGCAGGTGAGAGAGGAAGCTTACTCTCCAGGTAATAGTAATTAAAGCTAAGTGGGGCCAATGAAAATAAAAGATTCAAAACAAGGAAATAACGTCTGGGTATGTTGGCGTCAATTTTGACGTCTTTGCTCCAGCCATCTTTTTCATGTCATCAATGACAACTCGGTTGGATTGGATCTCCAAGTAGCTTCAATTGTTACCTTTTACAATGCCACATGTCATTTAACTAGTCAGTTGGAGATGCTCCAAGAGTTCATATATTATTTTTCTATACATACATTAATGAATGTGAGACATTCGTGACAAAGTGAGAGCATTAAGAACGAACCGAAAAACACGATGTGTATGTGGATAACCTTATATACTTTTGTATACTTTTGCACTTCCATATACTCTTGATATATATATATAATGGATGACTAAATGGAATACGCACGTGTTATCATCTCAAAAGTAGGATGACTTTATAAATTTCTTCTGTTCTCTTTTGGTTACTAATTTGGTATACATGTTGGTTTGAAGGGTGATTTCCCTCCTAGCAGTCTGCGCGCCAAGATCCTTGGGTCTTTTGGGTGTCTTTGCTTGAAACTTGTTCCCTTTTCTATGTGCTGGAGCTTCCCAGCGGCTCTGCACATGTGGTCTTCCAAGCTCTTCCGTGGCTTTGTCTTTCAGCCAAATGCTGAAGCCTTTTCTGCTTCTTACTTCTAATTGTATGGGCTTTCTAAGATGGCAAGTCAACCTACCAAACAAATGGGCTAATCTCCTCGAGTTTTGGGCTATATTGGTTAATTTTAGTGGGCCATTTGGGTTGGGCTTTTTGGTTGGGATATTTTCTCTCTTGTGCTTACCCATATTTTTGGGCTTAAGAAATGGGCCTGAGTTCCGAGGCTCCCAAGCGACCCAGAACCTTCATTTCTCGGTCCATCAATGGGCCTCATGACAACTTATTACCATCCATACCACAACCCACTCAAGCAAGCCCCGGGCATTTGAGTGGCTTGGGCCCACTTAGGCTTGTAGCGTGGTTGGGTGTGAAATAATAATTTCCCGTTTGGCATGGCATGTCGTTTGGCATGCTTCAATTTTATTGTCCTTGAAGAGGGACACGATGTTTAATTAGCATGGGCTTGTAAAGCCGGTGTATTTTATTACCTTATCTTAGCATGACAAATTATTTACTTGAAATGGCACGTGAACTGTGGCTTGTGCGAGCATGTATGACGAACTCTTGCATGCTCCAAACCGAGTCTTTTCTTAATAAGATGTTGTACTGGGCCGGGAATTTATTTGGGCCCAACTGTGGATTTTTTGGGCCTCAACAAAGGTCATTTACTCTCCATTTAGAGTTTCACATTTTGGTTTTAGGGTTTCACATTTGGGTTCCATATCGAGGAAAACATATAACCTTGTTAAGCGAAGACGTGAACTTTACTTTGTCTCATCTGCTCTACAAATGTCGTAAATCAACTATATCGAGAGAGTATTTCACTTTGTTGAACATTATTTTAAGCTATTTGTTATCAATATAAGAGGCAATAGCGATAGTATCAGTAGTTTTGGTATTTTAAATAGTGAGCTTTTATTTAGTACGTACCACAACAGCTACAATAATTATTATTTTTCACATCATCAACAACACCAGCTACAGTTGATTCCAACAAGACTTGAACACAAAGAAACTACATTTCTTGCCAGCAGTCTTAGTGCTTATTCATATACACATATATCAAATATATCATAGCATGCATAACATAATTTTATATTCATGTAGGTCTAGAAGTACTGATTGCTCAAGTAGAGGACTTTGTACCAGTACTATTTGACACGGTACCAGAACCCGTACTGGAGACTTCACTAGCCTGGCTATACCCATAACCAGAACCATTTCCATAACCCGAATTAGACACCGATTCCGTGGTACCTCCTGATTCTGATCCGGTAACAGCACTCACAACCGAACCGGCAGCCGATTCAACAGTGGAGACTGCAGCAGTAACAAGTGATCCAAAACCAGAGCCAGAGCCTTGCCCATAGCCTGACTCTCAAGGGCGGAACTACATGTAGACTAGAGTGGGCTTCAGCCTGGTGCAAGATTTAATAAAATACTAATTTGGTGCAAATTTTATAAGATATTTCCTACTCCCCACGAATATTAGTCCACCATTTGTTAAGCTAGTTGGCCCACAAAGTCACATACTTGCAATATATTTGTGGATTAATTGGTGACCTAATTTGAGGTGTTGATGCTTTATATAGTGGTCTCAGTGTCTCACCCTATTCCCTAATGCGGCAAACAACATGATTAGAGAGTATTAGCAAAGCACGAACGTGGATCACGTTGAGAAAAAGTTGAATGCCCCAGATTTCAACAGCCTACCAACTACGAAATGTTTGAGGCCTGATTGATAAAATGTGGCTAAAACTGGGACAAATGGCCAATACTACTAGAGGGATATCTCTTTAGGATAGAGATGCTGGGAGTATTTGTTCTCCCTGCGAAATAGACACTTCCATTCTAAACTTCTTTTAATTCTAACAAACAAGAAAGCATTTATCTTTGTCTCTCACTCTAAACTTATTAGTTCTAACAAATAAGAGATTTCCATTGTCACTTCCCTCGTCAATCAAACTTAGGATGATTTGCCCGTTGACTACGTAGACTAAAGTTGCTTGGAGTTGAGGGGCAACAAACAAGTGCCACCCCGCGCCCAAAGAGAGAAAAATGACAGCAAATTATCACAAAAATTTAAAAAAAAAATTCTATTTTGAATTCTTGATTCTATCTACTTACTCGATCTCTCTCAATTTTTTTGCTTTTCAAGTAAAAGCAGCATTCTCATAAGAAGACATATAATTAACTTCAATGCAGCCCACTGATTTGAGTTTATACAGAAACAAAAATGAGATATAGATTGCCTTATTATGTTTTATTGACATTGTCTTGCAAATGCATATACAAGTACATCAACCATCTGCAACGTATTGTCCCCTTTTTTTTATTTATTTAAAGTCTATTTACATACACATGTTAGATAGCTTCTAATAGTTATGAATAAAAATACAAAATTAAACAAATTTTAAGACAAATAGTTGATTTATGACCAACAAAATAGACCAACTGAAAACACTAAAATGAGAACTTTTTGATTGTGTGGTTAATGGTTTTTTATTCAAGTGATTTTTTTTAGCATCTTTGACAGAATACCTAAAAGACGGTTCGGATCATTGAACACTATGCGAAATGGGTTCTACAAAAGTGTCTCTCAAATAAGGTTATTAAAGGGATTCTTCAAATTGAAGCTCCCTCTATATTTAGGTATCATAACTTCTGCTCAGAGTCAAGTAAGCAAAGATGAATTTGGCAACATCACTCTCAGAATTTCAAGGAAAACAAGATTATGAAAGATAAAGCACCACAGTAGTTAGCCGAAGATGCAGGAATTAATCTACATAAAAAAAAATATATATATATATATATATATATAATTTGAGCAGAGAATATGCCAGACAGCGGGAAATCTATATTTACAAGTTACAACCAGAGCATGAAAAGATAACATAACTAACTAACATCATTGCTGAAGTTAGATTAGTTGGAAAGCTATAAAAATAAGTTTCTCATCACCTTAACAAGTAAAATTAGCCCCTTATCTTGTGTCAGTCCTTTTTTTTTCCTCACAAATTGTCAGTATTGTTGCATTTGAAGAATTCGCCTACATCGTCCGAGCACCTGTTGGATAATGGAATCACACCTGAAACTGGTATGTTAGAATCAAGAAACCATAACCAAAACATGGGATTTTCAAAATGTTGGAACAACGTATAACCTGAGTGTTAAGCAGTATCTACTTTTAACTTTTGGAGCTCATCTTGGGCAGACATGAGCCTACATATGACAAAACATCTAAGATTACTAGAATTTTAAAAATAACATAATCATTGCACCTGGGACGTGTTAGTGGCTATTTATACCTCCTCTGCAACTCATTAATTTCATTAAGTAACTCGGCTTCCCTCTCAAGAGCTGCTTGAGGCTGCAAGCAAACACAGACAGGCCACTTAAAGTAATATAGCAAAATCACCTAGGTTCTTTCTTATGAAACGAAAATATGAAATTTTATTTCAAAAGACTGTACAGTACAGTGAGTGGACAAGTAATCCACCAAGGGTAGAAGAGAAAAGAACATTAATTCAAACAACCTACTCATCTAGCTTAAGACCCAAAGTTGATCATGACACTGCAGCTTTCCAATCTAGAATAATATCGGATAGAGCCGTGTTCCTAAAACAGTAAATACAGAAGCCCAAAGCGCTGTTCAGAACTTGACCTTTTCCTACACCTCCTCCACTTCCTTCCCCCTAACATCTTCAAAGATCCGCTGGTTCCTTTCTGACCAAATACCCCAACTAATAGCCATAACCAAACAACCATAATTTAGCCTTTTCCCCACCACTTAACTTCTCCCTCAACAATGAGAAACAATCTTTTGGCACTACCCAACAAATATTAATCTCATTAAATAAAAAGCACCATAACTTCCACCTGAAAGCGCAAGATAAGAAAACCTAATCCACACTCTCCCCAGATCTCTTGCATAAGATGCACCGATGTGGGCATTAAAAGATCCCAGCCTACATCTTTGGATTAAATCGCATGTTATGTACCACCAACCAGGCCAAAATCTTTACCTTGGGTGGAACACTGAATTTCCAAATCATGCTAAAAGGAAGAAAAAGAGGACTGCCTGGTATACATGTCAACCTATTTAAGTAGAATCTACAAGAAAGTTGTCCAGAAGGCTCCAGGCACCATCTTCTTGAATCCTCCCAATATGGGAATAATCTCACCTCCTCCAACAGCCTCAACGCTTCACATCTACTCCATTTCATTCAATCTCGATGTCTCCTAAAACCAAAATCCCAGCTATACTCATCTACTTTTTATTACCTTATGCCTTGGTGCTTCCCTTTCCAGAGGAAATTTCCAAAGCCATTTAGCAAGCAGCGCCTAATTCGTAAGTGGTACCCATCCCCCCATCCTCTTTGGCTTTACTCACCAGTTCCCAATTAGCCAAGCAATCCCCTTTTCCTTCCCCTACACCTTCCCACAAGAAGTTGCATAAGATGTTCCCAATCCCCTAAGATCTTCTAAGTAAGCTCAAAAAAGGACTAGGATCCAGTGGAGTCTTAAAATCAACTAAATCAAAAGCACAAGATCCTATCTTACGTGAACATGGGAAGCGAACTAATTTCACTTCCATCAATAACTTGGGATGGCAATTGCAGTCTTCTCATAATCACAATGGCTCAATCTGATATACCAGCACCAATATGATAAACTGAATACAGATATGCCACCCAATTACGATCTGAGTGGCATGATGACAATAGATAAACTGAACTCCTCAACAAACATAAATGTTCAGTCTAGGGATAAATGGGTTCAGATAGACATAAAGGCATTGTGTACTTGTTAAAATAGAAAAGGAAAATAAATTAAATTAAATTAAGGATTTCCTCCATAACCCTAAACCAAAAACAACCATTGTTATCAGGTTTGGGTGGCATGGGCATGTTCAGCATACCATTAATCATTTCATGTAAAAATAATAAACAGAACAAAAACCCAATACTTTAGTTAAGCGGAACATGAACTTAAACACTGCAATAACATTGGTGTATCAACCATGCGTGCCAGCTTAATTTTCATGAAGGAAGTAGCATAAAAGTTTATTTTTGGCACTTAAGCTCTCCAGAATTACTATCTTTATCTTACTGTCAATAATTTAGAATACTGCGCTGTCTCCCAGTCCCATAGCAAGCAACATTTTGGAGGCATGAAGCAAATGCCAAGCCGAAGATTTTAAGCTAGCTGTGGTATCTAAGAATGAGAAAACCTACTGAGGGTGAACTTCGGCCATAATTATGGCATCATATTTAGAAACTCAACATTTCTCTTATCAAATCTTATTGTCAAAGTTTATTCACCCAAAAGCCCCGGCAATGATAACAAAGAAATGGCACTCTATTGAGTGAGACCACAGAAATTGTAAATCCTTACTTCAATGTGCTATCTTCAAAGTAGTCCTCCACATTTATGACATTCAGATTTGTTGTAATTTCATCTTTAAAAAGTGAATAAACTTTATAGCATTATCTTTTTTGTTTTACTAAGAGATAATTTCTGGGCAGATACCACATAACTATATATGTGTAATCTGTATTCTACGAATCTTACACAATGTATTAGAAGATTTTCAGAGGGAGAGTTGATAAAAGAGCATCAGAATTTGGAGTTGCAAAAATTTTAGCAAGGGATAGCACACAAATGAACCCCTTTCTAACATACCATTGGTTTCTCTGTCACATTAGTAGCCTGGGAGGATCCTCCGTCAGCTGCACGGTTGGCTGGAGTGAAGGTTTAAAACAGTAAGTTAGGATCATCGAATTCGAATTGAAATATGTTTAAAATGAAAGGGGAATAATTGCTTGAACCTGCGAAATCACTAGCACCAACTTGCTTCATTAAACTTAAAATATTCTCCTGTTGAGAAGAATATGTTGAATAAATTTTTATAATACTTAAAATGTAAATAAGTCAAACTTATGTGGCTAACACATACCCTTTGAATAATATTTGTCTGCAAAACAGAGTTTAACAATGGGAAAAGAGAATAGCCAGAAAGAGCTGATGGGGTAGCATCAGAAGGTAATGTTAGAGGTGATGGTAAGGGTGATGGAAGAGCTGATGGTAGAGGACTTGCAGGACTCATGCTAATCACCTACATAACCGGCAACATTACCGCAAGACATTCAGTAAAAAGTATTAGTATAATCTTCTGCCCTTAGGATATAAATCCACAATTTATCAGCAAAGATGTTTTGATAGGCATATAGGCCACCTACAATCAACATTGTAGAACTAAGTTTCACCTCACATCTAAAGAATTCCTGGTTGGGCCTGGGTCCAAAACAACCGTGCCACTCCAAAACTGAACTGGTATTGCAGATTTATGTCCTAAGGAATGGTGAAAACCAATGACATATGACAACCATGGTAAACACTTTTGAAATATACAAGGTTCCTAATAAATAAAGCCATTTTTTTGTTCTTTTCTTTTTTTTCTTAAACAAATTTAGTATTATCTCATAGAGGAAAATAAGACTCGAAAACCTTCATGAATTCATGAAACCTATGATAAAAAAAAGCAGTCCAATGTACCATTTGAATTTTATTTATTTATCTAAAGTGGAAAGGTAATATATAATACTTGGCAAAGTCAACCATGAGAGTAATGGGGTTCATATTAAAACAAGCTTCTGCCATTTATTCTTAAACTAAGGTTTTTGGGAGGATTTTCCATCAAACCATTTGAGAATCCTCAACTTTCAATGGTTAACATTGATGATAAATTAAAACAATATCTAAAAAGCTGAGTAATCTAGAGCATGCCAAGCATTCAGGAACAAAACGGTGCGTAAGAACAATTTATCCCTAATGATACTTTTAGAAAGCTTTTTCTTTCCATTTTAACCCAAAGGGATTTTTGAACGACCAGAAACTTGCATTGAAAGACCGATAGTCCTGAATTTGAATAACGCCCACATCTTGGAGCCGCCCCCAATTACCTAATAGACCAACAACCCCAAGGATTATTCAGGCATTCTCAAAGGATCAGATACCCTTTTTTTCATGGATAAAGAAGTTCAGATGCCTTGAGTAGCAAAAACACTATGAATCATCTTATTTTTGCATGAGTGCGTGGGTTGCTGTGTGTGTTCTTTCAGGAGGTAGAGAGGAGGGAGAGCTTTCGAACTGTCTCTGTTAGATCCGCTAATACTGTTAAGATCCGCTATTAGTATTAGATGTTTAGGATAATGCATGTCTTATATCTACTAATGCAAATGACCGAAATCATAGAAAAGAGGCTGACAGAACTACAAAAACAATATGAATGATCTTATTTTTGCGCGAGTGTGGGGTGCAGAGTGTGTTCTTTCGGGAAGTAGAGAGGAGGGAGAGCTTTCGAACCGTCTCTGTTAGATCCACTAATACTGTTAAGATCCGCTATTAGTCTTAGATGTTTAGGATAAGGCACGTCTTATATCTACTAATGGAAATGACCGAAATCATAGACAAAAAGCTGAATAGAAATTTTGGCACAATTGTGCTAACCTCAGAACTACGAACCTGCAAGCTGTGACTCTTTTGCAGTATAGGAGCCGGGGCCACCTGAAAAGAAAAGGTTAATCATCCAGAGTCTTCACATGAAGACAAACAGTAAAGCTGGAATTATCAAACACACCTTCTCTAAGTCAACATTCTCGGATGTGACTTTGAAACGTCCTTTCTGCTGTACAACAGGCACCTTTGCTTTCTCATCAAGTTCATCATTATTTGCTGCATTAATAATAACTTCATTAATTATGAAGGCAGAGATTACCTGAGATCAGGAAGAAAAAAGCTTATCTGTATATGTATGCATATGTTTGTCTAATGTATATGATAGTTAATTATAATAATTAATAATAATAATAATACAACAATAATACAACTATCACCCCGAGCTCATTTAGGTTCTCCACCTCAACAACCCTTTTGTCCCCCAATCACACTTTATGTATCACATTCCACTTCTTCCTCTCATTTACCATCCTATGGAACATTCTGGAATTGCTATCTCCCTCTTCTTCCCAAGAAACTTTAGCTTTCTATTCCCAATGAGATCAGATATAGACAACTAAGATGCAGCTCATCCACCATGCATCTTCTTCATTCATGTCTGACCTAACAGTTGCTAAACAATTACTTAACTAAGGATCTTATTAAAGGATAAGAATGAATTCCAAAAACAAGGAGAAATTGTTCTTGCATGGAGAAACCGATCAATGAATCCCACAACAGCTATAATATCAGAGCATGCCTGGTGATTTAGATGCTTTAGGAGGAACCTCAGCAAGTGTATCATCTGATAGTTGTGGAACTACTGCTGCGTTGCATTTCAAATTACTTTGGGGCTGACTTGGAAATTTATCGCTGGACATTCCACTAATTTAAGTTAACTTTTCCAAAAGAAGAAAATAAAAGGGAAATAACATGGTAAATAGAAAATTCAAAGTAAGGTTCATCAGCAGTAATCATAACTGAAACACTAAGCAGAAACACAGCATGAAGAATGATTTACTACTGCTAGTTAAACAATAGATATCAGTTTTTAATGATTACAGCTATAGCCATTAACAAAAGGTTTTCATCGTATATGCAATTGAAGATTTTATAGTTTTATCTAAAAGGTAAAATTCTTCATGAACTATGATTCCATGTACACATTTACTTTTTGGTTAAGGGTTACTTTCTTTTGGTATCCTTAGTAAGCACTTTCTTTTAGTTTTTCTAATTTTTATGCTAAAATAAACATAACTAGAACAGCAGATATCAGAAATCCTGATATTCTATCTACATGCTAACAATTTGATTTTCCTCAAAACCTAAAAACCACTTCCCAGGAATCTGGATTCTGGACCTTTCTCTTAGGGAGAGATCCTTTTAATAAGCATAAATGAAATGACAACAATTTATTCACATCGTTAATAGGTTATGAATTTTGGAATACTGACAGAAACATAAACACGTCTTTTATCTCTTTAGTTCATTTGAGTTTTTTTGTACTTCCACCATTAGTTTGAGTTTTTTTGTGAACAGAATTCCTTGTTACTACCCACTTAAATTTAGTAGAACTATCAAATTCTATCATACATCACTACTGACACACGAAAACAAAGGTATGTAGTTACACTAGCGCTATTCTTGTATGAGCACATACAAGTTGTGAGCTTTCAAATTATAATTTATAGATGGCACGTATGGATGTGGAATTTTACATTCTTCAAGACGCACCCTCACGTGGGATCACCAATTCCACATCGGTTATTGATCTAATTTTTCCTTTTTCTTTTCAATTAAGGGTAGAAGGTAGTTCAGGCTCAGTAAATCGAGCCCAGGACGTCAATACCATGGACTTAGTAAAGACCAAGCAATTCGAGCCCAGTCATTCAAGCTGATCACGTGAATGCCATATACTGGGTCAAGATCCAATAATTTGGGCCCAGTCAATCAGCCCACTCTAGCCCATGTTAAGATTTCAGAGAGACGAACCATCAGCCTACTACTACCAATTGTTCCCAGCAGGTGTGGGGTTATATTATAAAATGCTTCACTGTTATTAGTAGCGGAACCTACTTTGTCAAGTTTCTGATGTGGTAGTTTGTACATTCTTCAACAAAAAGTTAAGCTACATTTAGACTGTATTTTCAAATCTTTACTTAACGACCATGTGGGCCTAATTTGACCAGGGAACCAGAAAAAGAAAGTCCGGAGCATGGACAACTTATTTTTCTCCGTGGTCATGTCCTGTATGATATGATAATAACAAATTACAAGCTAATAGCTTCAATCAGAAAAATTCTAGTGTTATTCAATGACATACCTCTCTCCTTTAATAAGTGGATCAGTAACTTCTGATAAACCACTGCTGCCTGATGAGCATTGCCTTTTATGCATAGCCGTAGCTTCCAGTTTATCAACATTAGGCTTTTCACCCAAATTGTTTTCAGTACGATCATCGTGACGAGGTGAAGAATTTCGTGAAAGATGTGGTTCGTGGCTAGAACTAGCAATGCTAGAATCATCATCGGATTTGTCACTTCTAACTCTAGTATATAAAGCGTGTATACAACATTAATAGTCAGTACTGATTAATAGGTACTACGACACATTTATAAAAATTTAAAACTGAAAAAATATATTATTTCCTGTTTTTGGAATCAAGATTCATAAAGATAGAGATATATATTTGCAACACAAATTATAATAGAGACACTCAGATCACATACTTGACATCATATAAAGTTGTGTCAACGAGTGGAAGAGTAGCTTGTTGGTTCCGAATCATATCATTGTCTTCCTGTAAGACATAAAATTTATGAGTAACCACGGAGAACAACTATTACAGATATGTATGCATGTTATGCATATAAAATGCGAAAATAGTATTAAACAACCATAAATGTCCAACCAAACTAATAAATACCGTGTCTGCAACTGCGTCTAAGTTATGACATTGTGATTGCTTTTGTTGTGCATCAAGAGCAGACAGAGAATTGGAAGTCCCCATCGGAATGTTATCAGGTACAGGTTCATCAGCATCCTGGATCTGAAAGAAAAACATATTTTGGACCATTGTTAGAATTTTGAGGAATCATATGAATAAAAATGAAGGTCAAGATGCACATTTACCAGGGAAGCTTGAGCCTTCATATCGTCAAGATTGAAGTTCCAACCACTAATTCCTCTTTTATATTCATTCTGCAATATAAATTTTAAGAAGATATATAAATAAGCAAGAATCTAAAGATTTTACCAATACCAAGCATCTGAACCCCAGTGATTCTTGTGGAGGTTCAAATCAGTATAATTAGCTCAATATACAGCGAAAAGATAACAGCACTCGGGATTTAATAGAGTAAAAAGCCAAAAAGAAACATAAGGAACAAAAAAGTAAGATCAACTGGCACCCAAAACCAGTAACTGAAATGTAACACAACAATAAAATTAAAAGCCCATACCTAAATCTCAAAAAATATTCTGGAAACAAACCAATAGACATCTACTGAAAATCACAGAAAACAGTAAAACTAGATTACTAGTCATTTCGTCTTGCTGCTGTTTTAATTTTGATTTTGGTAATTGAATGTCAACTTAGCCGCGTATCTCATTTTTTTTAAAGGATACTTCCTGTCAGTGGGTTCTTTTGAAAACAAAAGATTACATTAACATTATATTTTTTGTGAAAAAAATAATAACAAATTTTTTCAGGCAACTCTATAGTTGTTTCTAATTTTAGTTTGACTTCCTCTATACCCGAACAAGACACAAACTGAATGCCTCCTGTTTTAGGAAAAAAACCCCCAACATTGAAAGAAAAAAAATGAATAGAGCTAAGTGGATTTGTCTCTACGAGTAATAGCTGTCAAAGTTATATAAGAATAGAAATGTGTCACAAAATGCAAACAGCAGTCGTTAAAGGTAGCAGTTATTGCTATTAAAATATATATATATACATATATACTGTAGAAATTTTATTTGCTGAAAAGGAGTAATAAACATAACTCTGTTCAAACTTCAACATAACCTATTTAACAGCTACACATTTCCTTTCCCATGGTGTACTTATCCGCAGCAACATAGACCATCATCTCTTAAGTGAAACCCCTAGAACACATTCAGCCATCTATTGTTCCAGGAATTTGTAATTGCTCAAAATAGTTCATAGTAATACTAAGATGACCACAATAGCACATCCTTAGTCACACCTTTACATTGGAACTGGCAGGAGAACACTTACTGATGTAGGATATGGGTGAATTGAGTATTTAGGTGGTTTAGCGGAAGCGAAAACAATGGAAAACAGAAAATAGAACAAAAGGGATAGGTCTGGAATCACTCCAGGGGTTTGGCTTCACACCAAGTAGTCTCCAATCTCTGGAAAATAAGCTTTTCTTTATGTCTCAACAACTCAACTCCCTAATGAATTACATAGATGGGGTATTTATAATAATTTAACCCTAGAGTGAAAAGGAAAATTAAACTTATTCTAGGAAGGAAATCCTAATCCAAATAAAATAGGAAACTTAGAAATCCTACTGAAATCTGGAAACACTAAAAATCCTAATAAAATCTGGAAAACTTAGAGAACCTAGGAACTAACAAATAAATTAGGAAACTAATTAATAATTCCCTCTTCCATCTCTTTCGTTTGTAAACCCTAATGGGTTTGACAAAGATGTCCTCATCAATTCTCCCTGGCTGAGAAGAACTTGACTCTGGCGAGTTAGAATTGTAGTAACATTCCTGGAAGTCGGAATCAGCGTGCAAACATATAGACTCATCCTCTGCCTCCCTCCCAAATTTGATAAAATCAGTGAGTTGTAGGAATGCCGACTGATCAGTTACACTTTTCCCTCCTTTGCTGAACGGTGATTCGATCAATGGGCAACTTACTAGTGTCATCATAGGATGAAAAATCTTACCAGATTCAACCTTAATGTCGACAACACTAGCAAGAAGTTCAGGCTTACACACTTCTTCCTTAAAATCACCTTGACCAGCAGCTTCTACTTGAATCTCCATGGTATTGTCTTGAAAATTTTCTCCTTGTTTCCAATCATCAATGGATTGACGTTCTTGAGACTCCTTTGAACAAATATTGATCACGTCAAACTTATCCACATAACGGTGCTTGGATGCTTCTAGTTTTGCAAGACGATGCTCCATGAGTCTGAATCGTTCTTCGGAATCTGCCACTTGCTTTGTTAGAGTTTCCAGCATATGAACAATCCGTTCGTAGGCCTTTGCTGGCATGATTGTCTTACCAACCGTAGTTGGAGCCATACAGTCGACATACAACGCGCAGAAAAAGAGATTTGAAAATTTTCCAGCAAATGAACAATCCGTTCGTAGGCCTTTGCTGGCATGATTGTCTTACCAACCGTAGTTGGAGCCATACAGTCGACATACAACGCACAGAAAAAGAGATTTGAAAATTTTGAACCCAAGGAAAACGAAAACCTGGCTCTGATACCAAATTTGATGTAGGATATGGGTGAATTGAGTATTTAGGTGGTTTAGCGGAAGCGAAAACAATGGAAAACAGAAAATAGAACAAAAGGGATAGGTCTGGAATCACTCCAGGGGTTTGGCTTCACACCAAGTAGTCTCCAATCTCTGGAAAATAAGCTTTTCTTTATATCTCAACAACTCAACTCCCTAATGAATTACATAGACGGGGTATTTATAATAATTTAACCCTAGAGTGAAAAGGAAAATTAAACTTATTCTAGGAAGGAAATCCTAATCCAAATAAAATAGGAAACTTAGAAATCCTACTGAAATCTGGAAACACTAAAAATCCTAATAAAATCTGGAAAACTTAGAGAACCTAGGAACTAACAAATAGATTAGGAAACTAATTAATAATTCCCTGTTATTCTAGGAAGGAAATCCTAATCCATATAAAATAGGAAACTTAGAAATCCTACTGAAATCTGGAAACACTAAAAATCCTAATAAAATCTGGAAAACTTAGAGAACCTAGGAACTAACAAATAAATTAGGAAACTAATTAATAATTCCCTCTTCCATATCTTTCGTTTGTAAACCCTAATGGGTTTGACAAAGATGTCCTCATCACTTACTTTACTTAACGAGGCAATGAAACAACGGACCACATTTTCTTGTTCCGAAGTTACCACATCCACATTGTCAGACATCAAATTACGATAAGATTCTCTTAATGCCCAAAATACAATTCTCATCTATTATGAATAAGCTCTTACATTTTTTTTTTTCTTAAAGATGAATAATAGTCTCATTGATTCTGTTGCTGGTTGACCAACTAGAGACAGCTTTTGAGTATACAAGATTGCCTATAGTAAGTTCGTGGGAACCCATATAAAAGTAAATAAGCATCAAACATAACTAAAAACTCTCACTTCAATACTATAAAAATGCAACCCACAATTTCCCAGTAAGTCTCCAAGTTAATATGACCTCATATGGTTATGGAAATCCAAATTCCAAGAAAGGAAAAAAGTAGAAGGCTAAAGAATAGACAATGCACTGGAGCAGATGTGTATCTGTAACTAAAGGGAGCCATTACTGTTTAGAAAGTTGTAAGTTATTATAAGAAGACTAATTTGAAGAACACTAGTGAACTCTTCGCACAAACTTTGAAGAATGCTAGTGAACTGTTCACACACAAGCAGTATGCATAATGCATCTAATGTATGTTATGAAAGACAATATTTAAAAGAAAAAGAGAAGAGGAGACCAAGAATAAGAAGAATGAAAGAAAGAAAGAAACACACACACTACATACATAATGCATCTTATGTATATTATGAAAGACTTTAAAAGAAGAAACAACTGAATTTTATGAGTCGCCCATAATGCATCTTATGGTTTCATTTCAATATTCCATAGAGACAGGAACAAGAGTTTTCATCCAGGGTTCAACTCAAGTTAATGAAGGCAGTGATGGTGGTACACTGTTACATGAGATGGATATTAAGCGAAAAATTTGATGAGTGCAGCTACTCTTAGTCAATGCTGTACAAAATATCAGATATTTCCTATAAAAAAATATTGACAAATGCCTTGTCATTAATTTGTCCAATATTCTGTTTATAAAACAATAGTATCTAACCTATGATGAAAATCTAATTAGAGATCAATTTAATGTAATTTTTTTACTGCAAACCAATTTAGCACTTTAATAAAATATTGACAAATGCCTTGTCATTAATTTGTCCAATATTCTGTTTATAAAACAATATTATCTAACCTATGATGAAAATCTAATTAGAGATCAATTTAATGTAATTTTTTTACTGCAAACCAATTTAGCACTTTAATAAAATTTTGTTTCTTGTAAACATATACTGCAAAGCAATTTAGTCTCGGTAAAAATAATATATTTAATGTGTCATCTAAAGTAATCTTGTTAAAGAGTAGTGTCTTAACAAAAGTAAGCAAAAGAAAACAGAATAATCACAGTATTAGTTTTGTTCAACAAAGCATTATCGTAATGATTAATGATAGAAGATTCCTGCCTGTGATAGTTCCTCCTTCTGCCCATCTGGCATTTTCTTTTGTGCAAGCATATACTCTTCCTTTCTCTGTCATTCAATAAAGGCATACTTTTAGGTGCATAATGTGCATCACTATAGCATGAAAAATCAATAAGTATCAAATAGTCACATATGATTAAAAACCTTTAATTCCTTGATGCGATCACCAAGAGCAGGCAGCCCCTCGAGAAGTGTTCGTGCAATATAATCATTTGACCGAGCTTGCTTGAAGAAGGAATGCTTCAACAACTTCTTTGCAGAAGGCCGTTTTGAAGGATCCTTTACCAAGCAACTAGCAATCATCTGCTTAAAAGACTAAAGAAAAAGAAAACAAAAAACCATTTCTTGTGACAACTATAATATTGAGAGGAAACTCCAATAAAAATTCGTGGGAAATACCTTTGAAAACTTCCTATCCCTTTCATAATCAAGGCCAGGAGGTGCATTTTGCAAGGTCATGAGCAGTACCTAGCAACAGCAGATTTGCATTAGGCTCAATGAACTCGTAATGATCTCCAAGATGTTCATAGAATGATACAGTATGAATTGACATGCACCTTCATTGGAGGATACTTTGAGAAAGGAGCATGGCCATGGGCAAGCTCCAATGCAGTTATACCAAAAGACCAGATATCAGCCCTGCACAAATATGTCAACCAAACATTAACTCTATGCTGCCTGGTAATTTTTTTTTAATGAATGTAAAACAAGCAACAAGTTTAAGAAAATAAAGGACTGACTTGAAATCATAACCATGTAACTGCTCCATAACCTCTGGTGCCATCCTACAAGACAAAGATACAAAACCTGTTGATTATACAACACAAAGTATTAAGAAAAATAAGACTGGGGAAGCTTATGCTGTATGACCATTCCCAGTTAAGTTTCTTATTTAAACGTTTAAAAATAATCCAACCTATAAGTGGATTTAATTGATATGTATATACTTTCTCTGGTGAAGTCAGCTAAGGTGCACCAGGGTCTTGATGACCAGCCAAAATTATATGGCACATCAGTACTTGAGCAGTTAAGTACTAGACAGGGAATCTAATGAAATTTTTAAATTTACAAACTCATAGAATAGCAGACACAAGCATACCAGCAAGGTGTTCCCACAAATGTGTTTCTCATGCGCTGCCTATCACCTGAATCAAAAAGGCAAGCAGAAACCCCAAAATCTCCGAGCTTGATTGCACCGCGTGAATCAATGAGAATATTCCCAGCCTATCAGAAGCATTTATTAGACAAAGAAAAGAAAAAGGAACTACATGTGCCCAACTGTATTACAATTGCAACAAAACGAAATAAAAGAAACAATGGTTGTCACCAGTAGAAAATACTATATGTGCCAATCCAGATAAATGTAAATCAATATTAATAACTGCAGAGAGCTAATATGCAGAAGGGCAGCAAAAGTTTACTTTGTATCTTTCACATTGAAAAACAAATGTTGGGCAGGCTGCACAAAAGAAATTAAAGTATAGGACATGATAACAAATTATATCATATACCATACAATGCACAGTATCAAATCTATCACGGATGAACTGTTGTTTTGCTTCAGGTAAGTTGTGACGATACAATAGTCCTGTATATCAACAGTATATAAACAAGTTCTCAATGACAGAATTTTAACTTTTTATGGAGGCACAAACTATAAGCAAAGTTTATAAATCTTTGAAGAATTCAAATGACAATGTTGTTATAAACAACAAATATAATTGGAAAAAAAACAAAGAGAGCAACCTTAAGATTTAAGATTTTCTGTAAATACAGTATAAAAGACAGTCTGATGATGGTGTAATTAAAAGAGTTACCATGCAATCATAAACATTACAAGTTCGAGACAATAAAACAAGGAAACAACTGCTACATTGTCCAACTAGGCATGCGATTCAGCATAAATATATTTGAATGATGCTGAACGATAAAATACTTACTTTGACATCTCGATGAATGTGGCCATGATGGTGAAGATACTCTAAACCTTTCAAAATCTCACGTAATATGGTGGCTATAACAACTTCCTCAAAACCATCTGGGTATGCTGCCTTCAAAATATGAAGACAAGAACCTCCAGACATGAATGGCATGACAACCCACAGATTATGATCACTAACAAAGGAACAGTGAGATTTGAGGACATTAGGATGGTCGACCAGGATCATCGTCTGAGCTTCACGAGAAATGTTGTTCTGTAGAAAGAAATCATATACAACAAAAATGTAAAAAACCCAATATCACCATAAATCTTGTTATATATTTATATAACACACACAGATATATATATACACATACATACATAGGGCAATCTAAGCAAATACCCAATGTAATTTCCAATGGGGTCATGGCAAATTACCAAAAAAATCAAAACTAAATGTATGTATTCTCCAAAACTACATGACACATTAGCTTTCTCTAAGTACCAATTGAGAATTAGATGGCTTCAGTAACTGGTGAGCAATTCAAATCCCCAGACCAATTGTTGAAGCTGAAACTAGCTGATATAAGCAGTATTTCAAATTATTCTCATTTACAAGGTGGGTCCATTGCCTTATTAGCATTTACACCGATCAATTTACCAAAGAGAATTTCGAACACAGATCAAAACATCAAAAAATCAAATTTCCAAGAGTACCAGATCGCAATTGTCGCGTTCGAAATCGAGGATTTTGATGGCGACGATCGCATCCAAGGGTATACAGAGCGCACGATGTACGGAAGCGCTTACGCCTTGCCCAACCTCCTCATACAGCGTGTAGTGCTCTGGTCCAATCGGATACTTCTTCTTCTCCATCATCAACAACAACGACGACGACAAAAAACACGTTCTTTCGCTTTTGGATCAAACGAAATTGCAAATGCAGCAGCAGCAGAAGCTCATTGTGTGGCGAGCAGAGACAGAAGCAGAGAAGGCGATGAAGAAAGGGACCAAATGCAGAGTAGGCATTATTGAGAGCGAGCTTTAATGGCGGTCACATGAGAGACGCAGAGAGAGTGAGGAAAAAGGAAAGGAAAGGAAAAGGTAAAGAACGGCATTGAATACGAAAACGATGACGACGAAACCAAGTTTGTGGTTTTTTTTGGGTGCTGGTGTTGTTGTCAAACGCTTTCTCGTGAAAAAAAAAAGGAAAAAAAAATTAAAAGCAAAGCTCAGGTTTTTTATTTTTCATAAATTTAATTTGTTCGTTTGATGATTTTTGGGATTTTGGCAAGAGAGAGAAAATGTCGATGAAATTGGCGAAGGCAGCGGATCGCCGCTAAAAACTGTGAAGAGAGAGAGAGAGACAGAGGGGGGAAAGACAGAGAAGGAAACGTTTGTATGCAGGAATCCCGCCAGGCCGCCACTTGTTTGTTCACAGAGTCAATATATATATATGTTTTCTTTTTTTGATTTTTCAACCTGGTGGCACGTCACCCCACCTTTTTTTCTTTAGAGCATCCCCAGCGCGCACAACAAAGCCAGGCAAAAGGCCCCCCGAGACAGCCCAAGTCACTCCAGCGCAGCAGCCCTTGGCCCGGTTTGGCGTGGGTCCCACCAGCCCTGGCAAGCCCAAGGGCAGGTTTAGCCTGGGCTTCAGCCCGAGTCTTGTGACGTCAGCGCAAGGAAAATCAAATTTTTTTTACTGTTGGCGCGTGAATTACACGCGCCAACGGTAAAAAAATTTGACTTCCGCGCGATGACGTCAGCGTGACATCAGCCCTGTCAGACTCCAACGGCTATGTGACACGTGTCGCAACCGGGACGCTCCGATCTTTTTTTTCCAGAAATCCGACGGTCCTCGTTTTTTTGCCCAAAAAAATTGCAAAAAATATCGAAAAAATTCTGAATTTTTTTTAAAAAAATACCAAAAAATTCTGTATTTTTTCCCTATAAATACCTAACCATTTTATTTACTTTTCACACCAAATCTTCATACAATTTCTTCTCCATCCAATATTTTTTACTCTCCACTCATATTATTCACTTCCCACACCAATTCTCAATACAAACTCTTATCCTTCCAATATTTTTTCCTCTCCACTCACATTTTTCACTTTCCACACCAATTCTCCATACAAACTCTTCTCCTTCCAATATTTTTTACTCTCAACTCACATTTTTCTACTACTTTCCATTTGTATAAAAAAAAACAAATGGCATCTTCTGTCGAAGCCGGAGGCTCGTGGGCAACTCAGGAAGATATTGCGTTGTGTCAATCTTGGGTGAACGTTAGTCATGACCCTATCACGGGTAATGAGATGAAGTTCCATCATATGTGGATTCTTTATCAGTTTCATTTGGGCCGACATACTTGCAATTTACTTAATTTGTTCCTTTCAGCAAGACACTTTTTGTTGTCAGTTTAGGATTCCATTTTTTTGGGTAATGATTTCCCCACTCCAATTTTATCAATAAAATTGGAGTGGGGAAATCACCACTCTTTTTTTATAAGAAATGAAAAGTCGAAATGTTGTTTTGAATGTTCGATTCAGGCTAGTCCTAAGTTTTTAGGCCCAAGCGGAGGTAAAGAATTAGGCCCTTTTCTACTCTTACTTATTTTTTTTGGTTAGTGCTGCTATTTCACTCTTTGTCTTATGACTTAGGGAAAAAACCTACCCACCTATTCTACCATCTGACAAAAATAAATAAACAAAAATATTTTCTCTATACACGAACTCATCCACCACCAACACCACTTTGCTGTCTCTCTCTTCGACACACAGCCACCAATACCACCAGTGGCAAAGCCAGGATTTCATGTGTTTGGGGGCCTCTCACAAAATATAAATAATAAAAACTTCAAACTCACAAGACATCAAAACATCAAAAATCATATTGTCTATATTGTCTATTCATTACAATCATAATTGTCCTTGACGAGTTTTCATATTTTGAAATCGTTGCATAACAAACTCGTCATCTATACTATTAAAAATGTCTTTCTCAATATATGCAATCAAGCAATTATTCATCCACAAATCCCCCATTCAATTGCGTAACCAATTCTTCACAATATTCATAGCAGAAAATACTCGTTTTACACTTGTGGCCGCAACAGGTAGGATTAGTGCTAGTGTCATAAGCAAGTACACTAAAGGGTAGATCTTATCTTTTTTTGTCTCAACCATCTTTTGCACAAGATTAGTAATCCCTTTCAATTATGTAAATTCATTATTAGAGCTCACGTCCCAAATGTAATTCTCAAAGATTAATTATAAAAATAAAAATAAAAAAAAATTATAAAAAAAATTAATTACCTATTCAATATACGGATGACGATGATGATGAAATATTTGCTCTTAAAAGTTAAAACAGTCTTTTGTACATAAAAACGGTAACAAACATTCTGCTAAAAAGATTTTACCCGATCTTTTCCTTGTTTACCACAGCAGTCTCCATGACTTGGTGTAGATCTGAACTTATCCAAGTGAACCAGGAGATAGAGATTAACTGAAAGACCACCCACAAGAAATCGTGCAAGCAAATGCCCAAATCAACTCAACATCCTAACCTTATCAAGACACCATCACTGTCTTTTGTGTAGTGTAAATGAGCCATTGATTATTTTGACATGCACAAGCTAATTAACACTTACTGTATGCATAGTCTTGCATGAGACTCTGATGCTTCAATCTAGTCCTTAGACCAAAAATGAAGCTGAATGATTGCATAAAAGTTAATAGCACCTTTGCTTCAAATTTTTGTTCATAACCCGATCCATCTATTCTTACCATAGTCTAAAATATTGATAATATCGACGAAATATCAAGGATATTATCGTTTTTTCAGGTCACCGATATTTCGGAACGTATCCATGCACATACCATATAAATATCAACAATAATATCAGAAAATATCGATGTCGATAATATCTGAAAATATCGATGTTGATAATTTCGCTCACACTTCAGCAATATTTTGTCAAAATATCGCTATAATATCGAAAATATTGAAAATATCGATGTAATGGAAAAACAAAACAAAAAACAAAGCACACACGCAAAGAAAATTCAAAACCCTTGACATTTCACTCCTCCAACACCTTAATCACCATGTTGCTTATGTTTTTGTGATAATATGCTAAAATATGTATATTTATATTGTTTTGTTTTGAACTGTTTTTGCAAGAATTAGATTTTCACATGAGAATGTGAGTCTTTGACATTTCCTTTTGGGAAGGAATTGAGTAGCTCATGTAAAGAATCCGAGACCCAATCTTCAAATGATTTTGCTTATGGACAACGTCAACCAATCTCGGATCCATATGGGTGGCATGTTAATAATTACATGAAAAACTATTTTGTTGATTTATCATTTGATGACTACTCACAATACACTTACTCTACACATAGAGATGATTGAAAATTTTGAACCTCATAGTCACTCATGTATCTTACCATGCAATGTATAAAATGTAAAATATTGTAGTAAATCATTATATATAAATGATTATGGTGTGTTTAATCTTCTTTCATTAATTACTACATATTTTCTACACTCACAGTGTTTGTCAGCTCGCTATAGAATCAACTTAAATCAGTTAAACCCATCATGCAATGAATCTCCTTCCAATTTTTTGTTATAAACTCATAGATAATTGACTAAATAAACATCTGTTGGCGCTAAAACTAGACAGGTAGTAAATGAATGCAACTTACAAGTGATGAGGACGATCTAGCAGATCGATTGAGTGACGGATGCAGATCCTTCCTGTCCTTGGATGTAGATCCTGAATAGAAAGAGTTGAGGTTCGTGAGGTCTATGGAACCAGTGTGGAACCAGCCTAAGACCCTCCGATGCTCAAGTAAGATTGTTTATAAAAACTCTTGTTGTTGACCATATAAAAGTATAGAAGTCAAGCTGAAAAGTCTTACCCCTGTATTGTAGTGGAGGGACTTATTTATAGAGGGCATTTTGTATGCTCTTAGTACTCATTTTCGATGTGGGACTCGTGGGAGGGGCCTCTGAGGTCGACACGAGTCTTTAGATATTTTGGGCGGATACTTCGAGGTTGATTCTGTACAATCTGTAAGGGATGCCGATTGTAGACGAGCTGGGCCTGTAATGGCTGTTCGCAGCTTTGAGACAATGTCATCGGTGGCCGATGCCGATTGTCCGAGGCCTTGGGTACTTGGGCGAGTTTCTAAGATCCACGTGTCGTTGTACGAGTGGAGGGTCAGATATGGTACAAACAACATCCTCCAAAGTTTCAATAAAAATTTCCAAGTTTTTCTTACAATTTCCGTGGTTTTTATTCAATTTTTATCGATATCGATAATATCCTGATATTTCCATAGAAATTTCCGTATTTTTGGCCTACTGATATTTTCGATACCATCGATATTTTAGACCTTGGTTCTTACAATCTTAAGCACATCTATCACATACGGGAACATGTTTTCCAAACTGATTAAACAATTATAATGAGAGGTCCACCGTGTATCACTAGACCGCTTAATATTAGTTTCTTGATTTAAGCCTTGCCTGTTGTTAATTATTATGTTAACTCGCAATTGTACGGGGCAATTAGTAGTATAGCAAGACAAGTACGAGGTCGTACCCACGAAGACTGAGAAGTTCAAATTAGTTATGTACGTAGATTACCGAATTCAAGAAGTTAGGAAGTTAAGTCTAAAACAGAAATTAAAGTGAGAGTGATTGTGATTGTGAAAGGAAGTGAGCAAACTGAAATTGCAAATGAAAGCAAATAAACAAGTGTAACAAAGAGTGGTTTTAAGAGTTGGAAAACAGATTTGGAGACTAGGGCATTCGAATCACCATAACAATTCAATTCTGGGTTATATGGAGTCAAGTAACAAGTCTAATTCAAATTCAAAGATTGATTCTAGCTAAAGTATGATTAGGCCATGGTGTTTGGTCCTAACCTTGTGTTCCTAATTCCCTAATTTGATCATTTGTTGTCTAACCTAAAATTAAGCATTAGGAACCCATTAAGCATAGAAGAACAATTTAAACAAC
>NW_018923731.1:4980-34177 GCF_002207925.1 Prunus avium
GAAGTTATGAAGAGCTGCATTGTCCTGTTTAAGTTTTTGTAAATCTCATTGGTGGAAGAGATGTTCTCAGAGTTTCTCTCCAATTTCAGTAATTATGATCATCTTCTTTGAAAAGAATTTGTAAATATTGCCCTATTACATTTTGTATGCACGAGTTCAGAATACTTCACTTCATAAACTAACCTATTATTGTAGTATATATATCTTGTATGACATCATAATGTATAACGTACCTAATGCTACTGAAACTATTATATAGGTGATTGATAAGGCTGTACCTGCACTTGTTGACCTTGCGGAGATTACAACTCTGGGTGATCACAAGAAGCTTGGAGATTCCATTGTTAATGTTCTTGAGGAATGTGTCCAGTCACAAGGGACAGGACGCAACTCTTTCAATAACCGAACGAAGGAATTGATTGAGGAACTGTTGAATTCCAGACAGAGATTGAAATGGGAAAAGAATATGCCTAAAGAGGATCTCCATATTAAACAGGCAGCAGCTCTAGTGGTCAAGCTTGAAGGAAATTCATTATTTTCATCAGGAAATATATCTGGAGCTGCATCAAAGTACTCAGAAGCGTTGGCATTGTGTCCAATGAGATCCAAAAAGGAGAGAGTTGTTCTTTACAGTAATCGAGCACAGTGTCATCTTCTGTTGCAACAGCCCTTGGCAGCTATTAGTGATGCTACTCGTGCACTTTGTCTTCACAACCCACTGAACCGTCATGCCAAAAGTCTTTGGAGAAGAGCACAGGCTTATGACATGCTTGGGCTTGCAAAAGAGAGTTTGTTAGATGCCATTCTGTTCATAAACGAGTGCTCTCAGTCAAATGATCCTGATCTCTCGTTGAGGCAAAATAAGGTTCCTGACTATGCGGAACGATTGGTTAAAAAGCAGATGCGTGCAGCTTGGTTATTTAGAGAGGCAGCTATCAAACATGGGGGTGTCCACTGTGAGGGTGATGCTGGTGACATCTATGGCCGAGAGACCGATGATTCCGAATGGGAGACAGCAAGTGAGAGCGATATAGGAAATGATGGAAGAGATGAAATGGGCAATGATGATGATGATGATGAGGATGATGATGATAGTGAATGGAAGAAAGATGATAGTGAATGGAAGAATGATGATCGTGAATGGAAGAATGATGATGAGAGGAAAGAGAAATATGATAAGTCTTCAATGAAAGGTATCATTAAACATATTCAATACTTGGTATAAACATTTAATCTGTTTTTGTATAGTATTGGTGGAATACAATTAGGTTGGAGTAAATATTCCACCACCTAACACCTTTATTTTATTAGTTCCTTCATTTCCCTGGTCCTGGTAATATATGGTTACATTCTTGCTTCATCCCTTCTGGTGGCTAGACCATCTCTTCAATGAAGCTTCCTTTACGCATTCAGTGATTTTTGTGTAGATGGTGTAATTGGCCGGCCAAATTGGTTAGTAAACTATACATGTGTATATCATATCCAACTCTCCACATTGATTTTACCAGTTGTAGGTGTGAGCTTAATATACATTGTTGACCCATTCTTTGACAGCTTAAGCTTTTGGAGCTACTGGTTGTCTAACAGTAGGAACCTCAATTTTTTCATATTATTTCTGAAGTACAAGTAAATCATGATTTCTCTCTTAGATTAAAGAAAATCGAAGGAGGACGAATTTCGTGTAATCTTGCTTGTAGGTGAATGGGAATTTGCAAGAGTGTTAGTTCTAGTTTGATAATTGTTTGTTCATATCTGTGTAATACTGGATGGATATTTGATAAAGTTTAGTCTTTGGGATTATGTCATGATAGAATATTATGTATAAATAGTTGTAAACTTATCAAAATTTGTATTTCCATATCCATTAATTGGTCAAACTTAAACCTGTTACTTAAAATTTTACGCTGTGAAAAGTTCACCTTGGAGTCATAAAGTTCAGTCAATTCCTGATGGTATTGAGTTGTTTTCAACATTCCATTGCTTGCTGATCTTGAATCCCTATTGCGACTGTCATATACTCTTTTGTCAACCTTTTGTCTTTTCCTTCTTAAGCTTTAGTTAACATGTGCAAAACCCTCTTGTATTTTAATGCGGGCATATTAGATTGAACATCTAAACATTTTACGTGGAAACCTTGACTTGTTACAGACCTAAAGCATGGATACAATGTGCAGCTTGCGGAAGATGAGCCATGAATTTGGACGTGGTGATCACCAATCAAACGTGAGCACAATGCAGCGACAGCAACAGAATGGAAACTTGGACGAAGCTTTGATTGACGTGATTTCATTTTCAGGATCACCTAGCCTTACAGAGGTTTCAACAGCAATTTTCATCACCTGTCTTGAAAGAATGCCGAAAAAGGAAACATATTCTGGTCAATTTGTGTCAAATATTTAAGGTTGTTATGTGCTTATTTTAAATGTTACTCTCAATTTTTTTTGTGTGTAAAATTTCAAGTGTAGAAAAGATAAGGTTTTGAAGTCTAGAGAGAAAGTTGAGTTTAGAAAGTGTGGAGCTTTGAGTGATTTAAGAGGGTTGTGTATATAAAACTTCAGGGGTTTTTGTTTTGACTTTTGAACTACCATTCATCAGCATTTGAATGGCAATTGTGATTTTCTTCTGCTACCTCTTTATCCTACACCATTTTGAGTTAATCAAATGTTCAAAACCTTATTTTTTTGGTGTATTTTCATGTTAGTGTCCATATGCATCTATTCTAGGGAAAATTTTACCATGATACATTGTTCAACAAGAAGCATAGAAACAACTTTGTGTACGGTATTACAGAGACTTATTGGTGTCATCTGCATTATGGAAGTGGGAGTTTTAACTTTCAACTTTAGGAATGAGGAAACATTTGAACAAGCAGATCATTGGCCTCAGAAAGAAAAATACTCAACAATCTTCTTCTTCTAGTGTTCCGAGACTTCTGCAACTTGAGGGATAGACCCTTTATCATCAACATACCACCAATAAGGGCATCCTTGTTGAGTTTTAGCTTTTCTCACTCAAACTCATCATCATAAAAGTACATTTCCTTAGCTTTTGTTTTTAGGTTTTTTAACCGTGAAAAAAGTTTGGGGGTTGCCAATTTCTTTTCAGTCATTTTAAGTAATTTTTTTTTGGTCGAACATTTTAAGTAATTTATACAAGGATAAAATTGTAATTAAGAATTTTATTAATAAATAATTCAGAAAATTATTAATATGAATAATTAAAAAAATCAATTAAAAAACAATTTGAAATTAGATGAAGTAGTCCCTTCACTAATCACACCATCTCGTTTTTTTCACACGATAGAGTAAAATAGGAAGATTAATTACTGGATAGTGGCCTTTTTACTGGTTTTATGTGTACAAAAGTAATTCTAATATATGTATACGTGGGTTAGGTCAGTTGGTCAAGACAGTAAGTCCGCCTCTTGCACTAAAGTTAGAACCCTCAATTTCTGTATATTAAATTACTTTGCAGTAATTTAGATTCTCGATTGTATAAAAAAAATAAAGTAATTCTAGTACATACACAACAAAAAAAAAAAAACCAAAAAAGAATACAAATAGTTATAGTAGTAGAATTCCTTGTCTAGTGGTACTTGAAATCTCGACTTACTTCTCCCCCAAGCAAGTAGACGCGTTAAAAGGCACCAATTCTCACCTCCTTTAATTCGTCTCTGTCTATAAATTCATCCCACCAATTACCCAATCACCCAGCAAGTTAATTAGTATTTTCCCAATATTCTTTCCATTGTTTTGATCAGATCAGACCTATCGGGTTTTGAAGAGCCTCTTCCTGGTTTTTAAAGATGAGTTCAAGTACTGCATCCACAGTAGCATACCCTGAACCTTCTTATTACAAGTGGGCAACACCACCAAAGCCTGTTTACTTGTGGGCTTCAAAACTACAACCTGCGCGTTGTCCCAAAACAGCAGCCTCAAATCCTCCTCCTCCTCCTCCTCATCGACCTACCGACACCAAGACGAAGGATGGCGGATTCTGGAAGCGTTGGTTTGCTGGCTTCTGTTGCTGCTGCTGTTTTTGAATCCCATCATTCACTCCAATATGTCATATACATCTGTCTTTCTTTCTTTCTCTCGTTTTTTCTGTTTTATTTTTGGGTTTTTAGGGTTTGGGATGATGCTCGTTAGACGCTACTGCTTGTCAAATTTTTTGTCGTTAGTGTGATTGTTTGTTCTTTATTTCACGAAAAAAATAGTTACTGAAGTACTTTACCTAGTTGTCAGCACCTTGCACTCATAGTACTCGATTCTTGTAATGCATATATGTCTAGTGCTTGAATTTTGACTTCATGGTTATATGGCGTTTGGATGAGAAATTTGAAAGTACGTACCAAGAAAATGTAGAGTTACAGAATTTGCAAAATTTCTTATTTGACTAACCTCTTAAGAATGATGGAATTGGAAGGAATCCACACAGTATTAACGAACATGAGACTCACCATTGATTTTTTAAAAAAAATCATGTGCATCTTCAGAATTCTAAGTTCTAGTGGAAGTTCAATAATAATTAGGTACTAGACGTTGATAATTACGGTTAAATTCTCAGAAAAGAATGTTTTGTTTTTTGTTTTTTTTTTTTGTTTTTGTTTTTTTTTGTGTTGGAAAACAATATTAATGTTGATGTGTACAGTGCATGATAATGTTTTTTGAGGACCTTTCTTATTGAGAGGGGCGATAGTATACTAAACTCACACACACTACACGGATGCTAGGACTTGAACCCAGGACCTTGCCTGAGGTAGTAAATACTTTAAAGCACTACACTAGTGGGTCATTTACCAGTGCATGATAATGTTTGAGTAAGTATATTGGAGGTTTGTCATGGCAGTTCCCCCACTGTTTCGGATCTTTGGTGCAATGCTCAATTGTTATCATTGTCTTTGTTTATTTTTTAAGGTTTGGCTGCTAGAACACCCACCATAGTTCAGAGGTTGCCATGAAAGTCATGTGATAATTTTAACATGACGTTGTAAGTACACAACTCGAATTGAGCAATATGAAGTTGGTACGTATATGTTAGGGTTGATCTATACAGTACTTGACTAATAAGGATAATAAACTTGCCGAGCTAGTGTTAAACACAAATAATCCTGGGTAGACTTGCTTCTCTTATTTGATATATTAGTAGTGACCAATTAAAGTTTAGTTTTTAAACTTTAATTCTTTCTTTTCGGAGGCCGGAGCGTACGAGCGAGAGAACCGGAGCTGAGAGAGCGTGCGATTTCAACTTCGTGTCCTTCTCCCTCTGAAAATCAGCTAGGTTTTGGCCTCTTTGCTGTCATTTGAGCTTGATTTCAAATTCGTGTCGTTCGATTAGCCTCGTCTTGTGCTCAGGTCAGGCGAAGAACTTTGGTTTGTACGATTGGGTACAGAAATTTCCCCCTGGTTTTCAACGAATAGCTCAAAGATCGCTCAGGTATTTTTCATTGTGGTTATCAGTTATTCTTTTACTTTCGATCTTGGTGCCTTTTAGGAATCTGAGTTTGATTTCAGTTTTCGCACAAGTTTTCAAATCTTAGCAATGGATGGGTTGGGGTTTCGAAAACTGATAGATGGATGGGTGGGTTAGGGTTTCTAAAATTGAGAGACAGAGGGGTGTGATAGCTATGAAATTACGCTCAAATTATGTGATGAGCTTGATGTGATTTTGATTTTGAGTTGTGATTCCCTAAAGCTTGATGCTCTAACTTCCTAATTGGTGTTGCAGATGTTTTGATTTTGAGAAACGACCTTGAGCTAGTGAGATCCTATTCTGAAAGCAACTTTTGAGACCATGAACTCCTCTGGTAAGAATTCTTGGATCTCTGGCTGTTTGGTTTCATCTTCATGCTGCCTTTTTCTTTAGTCTTATTGGTGAGCTTATGCTCTCTGACTTTTTGATTCTTGCACTGATTCTTGCAATTTTTTTATCTACTGCTTTGTGTGGTATTTGTAGCCATATTTTGTTTGTTTAATATATTAAGCCATTTAATTCGCATGCCTATATTTATCCCTTTACTATTTTGAGTCAAATTCCAAAGTGGAATTGAAAGGGTCAAAATTTATTGAAGCTGGACTTTTATATTTGATGTATTTTCATCTAGCAGTGGACTTGTGATAATTTAGCTACAGGTGACTTATTATTTTTATTATGTTTTTCCTGTCAGCTTGGTGAAATCATTTAAACGTACATCTGATTACTGGCCAATCAATATCTTTGTCAATCTCTATTTATCCTCATGTAAGTAAATTTTAATCCTATTAACAGAGTAGAGTAAAAAAAAAAATCCAATTGTGCTCTTGTACCGTTTTCACATAAACTTTCATATGACTTCTCTTGTTATAGGAGACTTGTATTTCATTATTTAGTTGCACTGGTTTTTCTGTTTTTGGTTATTAATTTAAGATTGCTGACTTTGTACATTGCTGTTTAGTGGTAACAACATTGGTTTCTCTACTCATGGCCTGACTAAACTTAAAATCTTGTCTTATATTCATTTTAAGCAGTGATGAGTATTAATTTAAAGGATCTACCAGTGGAGAATACTTAAAGGATCGGGATACTAAGATAAATTTGACTCTTCTCGCTAGTTTGGCTCGGCAGGGAAGAATGTTTCTTAACCTTCCACTCTCTGAGCCAGAAATTCATGGAGAGGTATGAATCTCTTTGGTTTGTTTCATTATTTCACATTTCACTATTTTGGTTTGATCTGCGTCAATATCTTGCTACCTTCTATTCCATAGTATCTATCCTGACATTTAGCTGCTGTTTTTTAAGGGCCTTAATATCACAACAGGGCATAAAAAAAAATTCACAAGCAGCATTTCAAACATATTATGGTGCAGTAGCAGAACCACTTCAATCCGAGCATCCTGTAAGAGTTAAGTGGCCTAGCTTAAGATAGTTTTACTTTTCTATCTTTCTTTCTGGGTCTAGAGGGTTAGATGTTGATTTTACACCTTATATGTGTGCTTTATCTATGTTGGACAGAGCTTCTAATTTATTTTCTTGCTAATGATATCTGTTCCTTTATTTCAATAGTGGAATACTAGTTTTGATTGTAATTAATGCATTTTGGTGATACTTTTAGTCACTTTGCCAAATGGAGCATGAAAATGCCAAATTCCTTAATGCTAAAAGAGAGCTCAGTGATGAAAATGTCTCTTCATATGAGAAACAGCGGAAATCTTATGAACAATTGCACCACAATGTCTCATCGTAAGTTGCTTTACATTTTTGCTGCCATTTCTTTTCATTTTTTAATTCATGACTTGGTGGTGCAGGTCAGATGAATCACATAGTTTGGTAAACAGTTGGTAAAAGAGTTGAAGTTGCAACCAGATGGATGATATGCCTGCTTTTGAAGGTTCCACCAGAAGAGCAGAAGCTTGCACTCATTCAACTGTGGTGAATCTTATTTTTATGTTTTTGGATCAATTGACCTATCTAGGTTGGGTTGTAGAGTCATCTAGGTTTGTTTTTGAGAGAGATGTATGTCTAGACTTGGATTTGAATTTGTTCAAATTTGGATAGCTTGTGAATTTGGTGGAAGAATGTTGATATTTTTTTAATGCAATGAATTATTTTATACTATTTTTTTTACCATCAAAATTGTTTCCACAGCATTATGTATGAAAAAGAATTAGATGTTATTTCATATATTATTACACAAACAAAGAACAGGGAAAATAAACCAATTAGTTACAAATTTTTCAAATACATTAGTGACCAACTAAGTAGGTCAGTAATTTAGTCACGTGATCCACTTTTAGTGACCAAAATACATGTTTTAGTGACCAAATTGTAAGCCCTTTAGTGATCAAAGTTGCAGTCACTAATACCTTTTTTGTTAATGACCAAACAGAGGAAGTCACTAATTCTTTGGGTTGTATTGACCAATAGTTTTAGTTGGTCACTAAGTAGAATTTGTGACGACCACCCAGTGACCACCAATATTTGGACACTAGCTCTATTCAGTGACCAAAATCGATACTTTTTGTGACCAATTTGCTGGCCACTAATAAACGTTTTTCTTGTAGTGGTATTGAGCTTTTACAACACGCTTTTTTGTGTGTATTGTTAATAACTGATATTTACAGCATATAAAGCACCGGCATATGAATGCACACCTTAAAAAAAACAATTAATTTTTGTGTCTTTCAACGGAGTGATTGGATATATGCCATGAATCCAAAAATTTCTTTTTATGTATTACGGCGTCACTAATTTTTAATAACGGGGAATGCATTATTAACAATGTATTTTTTGTTCAAACAATATTTTGTCGATGTGCATGATAATGTTTGAGTAAGTATATTGGATGTTTGTCATGGCAGCTTCCCCACTGTTTCGGATCTTTGGTGCAATGCTCAATTGTTATCATTGTCTTTATTTATTTTTTAAGGTTTGGCTGCTAGAACACCCACCATAGTTTAGAGGTTGCCGTGAAAGTCATGTTATAATTTTAACATGACGTTGTAAGTACACAGCTCGAATTGAGCAATATGAAGTTGGTACGTATATGTTAGGGTTGATCTATACAGTACTTGACTAATAAGGATAATAAACTTGCCGAGCTAGTGTTAAACACAAATAATCCGGTTTAGATGCAACAAAGCTTGTTAATATGTACTTTTTTTTTTTTATGTGGTTCAAATATGACTAGTACCACCTGATGATATGCATTCGCGCTAAAGTATTTTCTGTGAGAGTTCAATCCGTTATAACATGAGTGAATTTGATTATAACACGTGGGGGTGGTGTCACGGAATTTCTCATACATCACCATCTCTTTTTATACCTAGAAATATAATTCAGATGGAGTAAAAAATGAAAGGAAATTTGGGGATTGTGGTCTTTGACTAGTTACAACTTACACATCGAAGCCCATTGAACAAAGCGGCAGTCCTTTGCCTTGTTGTAATCGTCCTATTATTTTTTCTTCCCTGTGTACGTACGCGTTGTTGCCGCCCGGCAACCAAAAATATTACCGGCCTTCTGAGTTCTAAGAAGCAAACCACTCCGATTCTCAGCTGCGTTAATTAATTTTTCTCTGTATATAAATTCATCATCTGCCATCTTCTCAACAACCCAATTACCTGATTAATTAGTATTGACCTGTTCATTCTTTTCATCACTTTGATTTTCTTCTCTCCATCGTCTACTTTAGTGATAATGAGTTCAGCTACTACTCAGACCACAGTAGCATACCCTGCACCTTATTATGTGCAGGCCCCACCACCAGCTGGGTATCCCACAAGAGATGACCAAAATCCTCCTCCTGCTGCTCATGGACCTGTAGAAACCAAGTCCAAGGGAGATGACTTCTGGAAGGGATGTGCTGCTGCCTTGTGTTGCTGCTGTCTGTTGGATGCTTGCTTTTGAACTCCATCTATATGTAATTTGAGTTTCTATTTTACTATTACTTGGTTTTTCTTTTTTACGTGATGAATGGTTTCGAATTAATTCACCTTGCTGTCATATCAGTTCCCTCAGTTGATGATGTTAATTTGATCTCCATTTCTTGGCCTATTTTGTCATATATTCTCTTTTAGTTAATTTGCTACCTTATCTCGGATTGGATTCTAACAAGGTCTGATTCCTTTGAATTCTGATTCCTTTTATTTATCTCAGATTGGAACGCTCGCAACTAATACAACCTTTCGGCCTATTGCTAGGGGAATTTTGGGATAAACACTACTTTGAGGATAAATTGTAAGTTATGTGCGCACATCCTATCTTATCATAATGTAATATAGATGATAATTAGGTGTTTATCTAATGGGTATGTTAAGTTTTTTTGTTTTTTTTTCAAGGTAATTCATTTCATAAAGATGAAAGGGATTATGCAGTCAGAAAATACAAAAATAAAAATAAGCCCAACACTGATAGATACGAGCCTCAGCCCAACAGAAATAAAAACTTGCCGCCACTTTCCCCTTGCCACACCCCCGTCGCAAATCCACAACCGCCAGAGATGGGTAACTAGTAACCAGACAAACCATTACTTAGAACGGAGAATGGTGGTGGACAAACCACCCACGCAAAGAGCGCTACCATAATCCTAGAAGCAAGTGCAAAGAGCACTTTTGAAGCATTCTCATCCATGGAGCCAAGGAGCAGTGGCTGGTGGTTAAGATCTCGGGTTGGGACACAGTCAGAGGGAATGTGTGGAGAACAACATAACAGAGAAGGGGCAATGGATGTAGAGGTGAGAAGTGTAGATTGAAGAACAACATTTATGAGTGGGGAAGAAGAGGAGAGTGGAAGTGCATATGTGGGTTTTCCAGATTTGGGCATAATTTAGGGAAATTTAAGGTGTGGGTGAAGAGAAAAAAGTAGAGAAAGTCAAACATAGGGAAAGGGGAAGAGAAGAACTTGAGGGAGATGTAATAGATAGATGAGGGCATTTGGAGACACAAAGAGTCAGAGACGAGGGAGATCAGAGGTATGGGAAGGAGTTGGAGGAGATTCAGAGAAATAAGGAGCAAAACAAACTAACAGAAAATAACATAAACTCTCACAAAGGGGAGGAAGAACTCTCACTGAGGAGAGAGAGAGAAAAATAGGAGAAGGAAGAAGTGAGAAGGAGGAGAGGAGAGGGGAGGAGGAACTAAGGCGTCCTCCCCTTACATGCATCATCCATGAACAACTACTTCTCTCAAGGCTTTGAGCCAAGTAAATGAATTATGACCCTAAACAGTGGCGGAAGATGACATAACAATAGACTAAATGCTCCAAAAAAAAAGTATTTAGATAATTAAGTATCCTTAAAATTTAACCTTTTGAACTTGAATTATTTTTAAAAAGAATATATAAAAATATATGTTACTCATCCATTAACACTACATGAAGATGACATAACAATTAAAAAGACCAAAAAAATAAAAATGGCCTATTAATAAATATCTATATTAAATATGCTATTAATTGGACACGAAAAACTGTAACCTATTTTAATAGTGAATTCCAAAGTTTTTCTCAGACCAAACAAAAACCTATTAATAAATGTTAGATATGTTCTTACACATATTTATAAGTTATTGAAAGCCCATCTTTTTGGGCTTTACCACCAAAACACAGGCTTGCTTTTGAATAACTCAGACTTAAATGAAACGATGTGTTTCATTAAAAAAGATCAAAGAAAGAGAACGGTGTCGTTCTAGAAAATAAATTAGGTTTGGTCTTCTTCTTCGCGAAAACCTGAGCCTTAGACTCCATAGCCACTGGCTGGCTGCGCCTTTTTTCGTCTTACACTCTAAGGAATTTTCTGGCGTGGGAAGCTGCAGCTGCATCTCCTTGTGCCTTTGTGGGTCTGCCACTGAGTGCAGACATGGGCTTAACCAAATTGGCTAGAACGAATATGCTCCCCACTTTGCACATGAGTTTGAATCCCCCCTTCCCTTAATTTAGATTAAATTGAAATAGATTATCACTTGTATCAAAATTAACAATAGTGCACACGTGCACATGTGACTTTTATTTTACTTTTTGCAATTGTATTTGTTCAAGAAATTGTTTTCCATATCTCTATAATACAAACTGAAGAAGAGTATAAGAGCATCTCCAATGCAAATATGTAAAAATAAGGATGTAATTAAGTGACACTTTTACATCTTCGGTGGTATCTTGATGGGAATATTCAAGATGTAAAACCATTTTGCTGTAGTGAAAAAATGTAAAATCTTGGGATGTTAAATATGCATTTTGAAATCCAACGGCCCAGAAAAAGTAAAATACACTTTTTTGACATTTTACCTAATTATGCATAGTTTACATTTCAGGTTGAATTTAATTAATGTTATGTTTAATTTCAATTTTTTAACGTCATAAAGCTTTTCTATTTATTTTTTGCATTGGAATTCTTCCGACATATTAAGGAAATGAAACATCAGTCGTTGTTTTTTTTTTCTTCGCATTATACCAATTAAGATTGTTGGGTTAAGCGATATGTCCCACATTGGGAATGATTACGCCTCTATAAAATATCTTTTAGACCATGACCAATGCCCTAGTTGGTTCTATACATGTGACCCGCTATCAGGTATAAGGAATTGCAATAGCTAAATGATGGTGGTGAGTCAGCCATGACCTCCAGTTACTGGATCTAATCCTCCACAAAAAGTAAAAAGGTTCCACATATTTTGACCAATTCAAGGTGAAAGATGGGGTGGCTCCCTCAGTAGAACTAGGATAGAGTTGAGCAAAAAGATCCCGATTCAAGATAAATTCATGAATGATTTCCTTATATTAGCTGCAAATGAAGAAATTTTATTATAAGAATCATTATACAATAAAAAGAATTGGACAATCGGTACGTAGTATCACTAAATGGGAAATCGACATGGTCCCTTCCTCATATAAGTATAACAACGTTAAAACTGAAATAAATGTGTGTAAAATAGAGTTCACAAATGAAAGATATATGTGATTATTGGGCTCTCAATTCAAGAATCTCCTGGATGATGCTCAAAAACAGGCATCCAAAGCGCAACAGCAGCACAAGGCAGCACAACATCCCTTCCAGAAGCCATCACCTTTTGACTTTGTTTCTACAGCTCCATGTCCATGGGGATTTGGGGCATCTCTTGTTGGATAACCAGCAGGTGGTGGAGCCTGCACATGATAAGGACCCGGCGCTGTAGAACAAGGTGGGGGAGGGTATGCTGCTCCAGAGTTAGTTGATGAACTCATCTTTGAATAATATTTCTAAGGGCCTTCAAAGTATTCATTTTCCACAACTTTTTCCAATCAACCATGGTCGATACAAGACGTTCGAAGAGTAACACCACCACGACGGGCCCAAGATACATATTTGATATCTTATTAGTGTCTTTTAACGCGGGTGGCTACAGTGTACACCGTGTACCTATGTGGAGCAGTTCACACCCCAAAAAGAAGAAATAAGAAAGAAATAAAAAGAAAAAAGACTACTAAGCAAAAAGCAACGGGCCCTATTCTGTTCTCATAATTACTTTTGGAGTGGACGACCTACGTAGGAAAGAGCAATTATATTATAGAAAATACTTCCCTCCATTCCCCGTAAGTAAAGGAAGAAGTTTCGACATTTATATTAACGGCAGTTTGACATGCGTGTAGAAGTTTTTCTTTTTGTGTTTTTTATGAATTATTTTTGCACATGTTTCAAACTGTGATTTGCAATAAGAAAGAATATCTTCTCTAGGATAGTGGCACTTTCTAGAAGTAATTTTTTTAATATAATGTTGGTTGTAGAAATCGAATGATGCTCATGAGGTGGGAAGAAAAGCATTCCTCAACAGTGTTAATCACTCACTAATCTCATGATGAAGATTTTGATCAGCAAGAATTTAAAAATACCAAATTCTAGGCTTATGTTCATACGAAAAATTGAAGATGAATGATGATTCAGATTGAAACTCATGATGAGCAGTGGGTGCTTTCCGTCTCATCAGACCTCATCTTATAGGCTATTAGTACATCTTACATCAAATAAAGATCTCGTAGTATTTTCAGTACCTTAACATACCCATTAGGTGTTTATCTAATAGGTATGTTAAGGAACTTCTTACTTTACTTGCAGGAATGGAGAGAAGTATTTTTCATAATATAATTGCTCTTTCCTACGTAGGTCGTCCACTCCAAAAGTAATTATGAGAACAGAATAGGCCCACTGCGTTTTGCTTAGTAGTCTTTTTTTTTTTTTCTTCTTTCTTTCTTATTTCTTCTTTTTGGGGTGTGAACTGCCCCACATAGGTACACGGTGTACACTGTAGCCACCCGCGTAAAAGACACTAATAAGATATCAAATATATATCTTCCCAGAAACAACCACTCCAACAATTGTCATCTGCTTTTCTTGATCTATAAATTGCGCTTCATCTGTCATCTACCCAACAAACCAAACCCAGCTAAGTGTTTCACTTTGTTTTCATTCCTTTCTGCTTCTAGCTCCATCCAATACTTTGGCAATAAACCAAACTCAATTTAGCATTTCTCTTTGTTTTCATTATTTTCTTCTTCTAGCTCCATAGAATACTTTGAAGGCCCTTAGAAATATTATTCAAAGATGAGTTCATCAACTAACTCTGGAGCAGCATACCCTCCCCCACCTTGTTCTACAGCGCCGGGTCCTTATCATGTGCAGGCTCCACCACCTGCTGGTTATCCAACAAGAGATGCCCCAAATCCCCATGGACATGGAGCTGTAGAAACAAAGTCAAAAGGTGATGGCTTCTGGAAGGGATGTTGTGCTGCCTTGTGCTGCTGTTGCGTTTTGGATGCATGTTTTTGAACATCATCCAGGAGATTCTTGAATTGAGAGCCCAATAATCACATATATCTTTCATTTGTGAATTCTATTTCACACATTTATTTCTGTTTTTACCTTGTTATACTTATATAAGGAAGGGGCCATGTCGATTTCCCCATGTAGTGATATTCCGATTGTCCAATTCTTTTATTGTATAATGATTCTTATAATAAAATTTATTCATTTGCAGCTAATATATGGAAATCAACTAATCTAAAATCAATTGAAAATATAAGATATTGTTTACTTCCATTTTCTCATGAATTTATCTTGAATCGGGATCTTTTGGCTCAACTTTATCCCAGTTTATTGAAGGAGCAACACCATTTTTCACCTTGAATTAGTCAAAATATGTGGAATTTCTTACTTTTTATGGAGGATTAGATCCAGTAACTGGAAGTCATGGTTGACTCACACCATCATTTCAATTGGGGCATTGGTCATGGTATAAAAGATATTTTAGAGGCTTACATTCCCAATGTGGGACATATTGCTTAACCCAACAATCTTAACGGGTTAATCATTTTATTAATCCCTGAATTTAGACCTGATTTGCATTTGAGTCTCTCAATTTCCAAAATCGTTCCCGTGGTCCTTCAACTTCAGTTTCGTTAGGGTAAATGGTTCTCCCGTCAATTTTATTAACTTTTCTGTTAAATACAGGGGCAAAATGGTATTTTTGTATCAAAATTGATTAAAATATGAATAATAAATTAAAATTAAACACTCTCTCTCCCCCTCTATCCCGATTTCTACTCCCCAAAACTTGATTTTTCTTTCTTTTTCTGGTTGGTTTTTTTATTTGATTTGATTTTATTATTATTTTAAAGATATAATTTTTAATTTCATTTTTTTGGTTTTAATATAAAAATACGATTTTATCCCTACATTTAACAGAAAAAGTTAACAAAATTGATGGCAGGGCCATTTGTCCTAACGGAAGTGAAGTTAAAGGACCAAGGGAACTATTTTGGAAATTGAGGGACACAAATGCAAATCGGGTTGAAGTTCAAGGACTAATAAAACGATTAACCCAAAATAAAAACAATGGCTAATGTTTCATTTCCTTAATATGTCTTATGAATTCCAATGCAAAAAATAAATAGAAAAGCTTTATGACGTTAAAAAATTAAGGGAGTTGATTTTCCCTCTGCCCTTTTCTCCACTTACACTCCCTTTTTCTTTTTAATATCTTTTAATCAAATTTGTTCTTTTTTATCTTTCTCTTTCCTATTATACCATTATCCTAAATTAACCTTTTGATAACTAAAATAAAGAAAAGTTAAACAAAAAAAATTAAAAATTAAAAAAGAAGTCAGAGCGTGAATCCAAAGAAGTTGTCACTATAGCCATTTGTCATCTTCTTGTTCAGTTCAGCCACAGACACTTGTTGTTGTTGAAGACCATTGCAATACTCCTGGAACCTTGTAGCGATTGAAGAACCTTGTTTCCAACTTTGATCTTCACTCGATTTTGCCCACCTATTGGGCACATAATCCGCCTTCAACCTCACACAGTCTGCAATCCTTAAATCAATCCACCTGGAGCTTGACGCGATTTCCATGACACTGCCATTTATGTGTCATCTCATGGGATTGAAATCAGTTTTGATGTCACCCTTTATGCCATGGATACAAGCTATCGGTTAACTAGTAGCAGTGTTTCTTACTAAGATCTTATGCTTGATAGGCTTTTTTCCAGGTAGTAGTGGAAATTGGGGTTGTCATATAAGAATGGGAAATTTTCTGAGAGTTTATCATATTTTGTTTTTGTTTTTGAGTTAGTTTCTGTGTTGGGTAAAATAGGCAGTGACGTAGCCACCATGGGGTCTTGGAAGTCATGAAATGACTGCAGAGGTTATGCTGAGCTGCTGGTGCGACCCCTTGAAGGCGCCTACCAGCTGCTCGACCAACTTGACTAAGCCCTTGCTTGCACTAGTGTTATATAACTATAAAACGTGAATGAAATCATTGATGCAAATGTGACGGCAAAAAAAGAAACTAAAAAATTTAATATAAAAAGTTTTTATCCACGTGTGAAACGTAGTGTAATTTATTTGTAAAGGATAAATATCAAGTGACTGCAAGTTGTTTTGGCTTTAACCTACAAACAACGAAGTAGGTTACCATCTTGAGGAATACTTCTAGAAAGCGAGACGCGCAAAGCTTGGCTCTTTAAAACTAAGGAGTTCATTCTTAAAGCAAATGGGATTTTGACACTTGTCAAATTTCAAAACAAAAAAAATTAAAAGAACCTCAAAAATAATAAAAATGAAATGAAAATGACAAGTGTCAAAAACCAATTTATCTTGAGAAGGAGCCAAAGCTTTTTTACAAGCCAACTGTAATGGATATATATCCTCTCACGAGTTGGATATAATATATGATTTGCTCTTTCCTATGTACCTTCCACTGGCTAGTCCAAAAGTAAATGAGAACAAAACATTTTGTATTTTTCTTCTCCACATACGTAATAGGATTTGAACGCGGTGTAGTGTAGTCGCCCGCGTTAAGACACTAGAATTTTTAACCTTCTAGGAAACGAACATCTACTCCAATTCTCATCTGGTTTTCTTCATGTATATATAAAATGGGGCTTCATTCATCAAATCAAACCATCCAAGAAACCAAACCCAAACTACAAATAATCAGCTTAATTTTCAACTAAGATGAGTTCGTCGACTAATTCCGCAGCAGCATACCCTCCTCATCCCCAACCTTACTCGACGGCGCCCGGACCTTATTACGTGCAGGCTCCGCCACCTGCTGGTTATCCCAAAAGAGATGCTCCAAATCCTGCTTCTGCTCATCATGGACCTGTAGAAACCAAGTCCAAGGGTGATGGCTTCTGGAAGGGATGCTGTGCTGCCTTGTGTTGTTGTTGTCTCTTGGATGCTTGTTTTTGAACATCGTCGTCCTATGGGATTCTTGAATTCAGCCCAGTAATCATACATTTCTTTATTCGTTTGTGAATTATGTTTTCCTCACTTTTTTATAACTTTTACGTTATTATTCGATTATGTAATTCTTGTTGTTGCGTAATTATTCGTATAGTAAAATTCTTAGACAGTTTTGGGTATTTCTCAGATTCTTTGCTTAAGACAAAAGCCTAAGGCTTATACGAGGATAGATAAAATCCCAACCATCTATGCGGCATATTGACCGACCATACAATAAAGTTAAAAAGTCAAACTAAACAAAAGAATATTTAAAAGAAGTCCTAAGTTCAAATCTCCTCCCGTATTGATTTAAAAAAGAAGTCCATATTCAGTTTCGATTGGTCATGATGGATGTGAATACTAATTGTATAAGTATTAAAGGAGATACTACTTTAAACTTACATACCGTCTATACACATGAGCAGCATTCCATTTGTACAAGGATAATATCTAACAAGAACACTTGTGTGTTATTTTGAGGAGGTGGTTCGTAATTGGCTACAATATCATTCCTATTTCCCATGTACCCTCCAATCCAAAAGCACTGAGAACAAGAAAAGTTATCGTAGCCTTATAAAAGGCAAAGCCTTTTATAACAGAAAGTGCTCGAGCTGATTTCATCCGAAAGTTGGGTCGATAAATAATTTATTTGTTTTTCTTTTTATTTTTGCACAATAGAATTCAAATTAAGAGGATAAGACATATCCTTTCAGTTTCAAGTTAAATTAGAACAGGTTTCTAACTGCTGTGTTTGAAGGGGTGCCTTCTAATTTTTGTGTTTAAAGAACAGTATTATATATACCCAATATCCAACCGTCCGAAAAACTAACTTTCAACGTAAGAATACAACTTCATATTTTTCTTGCATTCTTTTTGGAGAAGAAGCACATCTAAGTTCGCCAAAGATCAATGATCTGGTGCTGGATCCTTGATTTACAGATAGTTGAATGCTGGGAGATAGACGTCCATTGAACTTTAAGCACTAAAAAAGGGTGAAATTAAGACATTGCCAACACAAGCCTCAATTTGGAAATAAAGTCAATGTTCTCTTATTTACTGTATTATTTCATTCTTGCAGTTTGTACTATTTGTTGTTTTATATAAATATTGTTCACTGTGTTAATATATTGATCCTAAGCATATAAGTCATTTACTGATTGTTCCTAACAATCTAAAGACAGAAACCATTATGGGAGAATCTGTAAATGGTGTGAAGTCAATGGCGTCAAAGCTCATGTTAAGGATCCAGAGAAATTCAAAAAACAAAAAAAAAGGGAACCAGAGAAATTCAAAGGGGTTGGATTTCAAACGCTGGCAACAGAAAATGTTGTTTTACTTGACAACACTGAATTTGGCTCATGTAGTCAAAGAAGAAGTTCTTGTGGCAATAGAGAATATGATACCTTTAGATAAGTTGAATGCTATTGATGTTTGGAAACATTTCGAGTTTCTCTATAGGAATTATATTCTCAGTTCACTAAATGACACCTTGTATGATGTTTACTCTTCATATATACAAGAGCAAGGAACTGTGGGAGTCTCTGTAAAAGAAGTACATAACTGAAGTTGCTGGCACAAAGAATTTTGTCCGACAAAGACCCACCACAAAGTGACAGGACCCGACCCAAATTCCACTTTGGAATCTGCGCCGGACCCTGTGTGTGTCTGACACCTGGCGGGTGCTGGGCACACTAGACCAATGTGCCCTTCTAATGGAAACCAAAGTTCTTTAGGGTTTGGCCTTTGTTAAAAATTCGACAGTCTCCCATGTAAATTGAATTTTTCCCAAAAATTCTCTACCTGTTAAAACACAATTAATATCCCCAACTAGCAGCACGCACAAGTTAACCTTCAAGCAGTTTACAAACTAAGCCTCTGGCCTTCAATAATTCAAAACAGAACCACCGGCACAACACTTGAATCAAATAAGGAGATTTACAAGGCCAGTAATGAAACTCGAACTAAATCATGTATACCCACCGTAATTAACGTAAAATGACTCCTCAAATTCCATTATACAATGTTTAACAACCCAACACAATCAGAAGTACTTTAGTTCGCGGCTACACCTGGATGGGACTCCAAGCTACCTACGTACCTTTACTGAGGGGTCAAGCCACACGTAGTTCTAAGTTCCGAAAATACTTTTAGCCTTTCTTTCTAAACTCTCATAAGGCTAATTTATAATGTATATATATACATATTTATATATTTAAATAAATATTTAATTAACTTATTACATATAATTAGGAAAATGGAAAATTTATTAAAATAGCATTAATTGCTTGAAATCTGAATGTCAACGTCTACAATTGAAATAGGCTATATTTCTATTTGTTTCTTACATTAATCCGTCAATTCCCTGTGTCTCATTCCTCACAGGCCTCGGTAACACAAAGTCAACTCGAGCCGCATTCCTCGCAAGCCTCGCTGACACAAGGTCAACTCGAGCCGCATTCCTCGCAGAACTAGGGGGACATGTAGTCAGCTCGAGATCGCACATCCTCGCTCCACACGGTTCATGCATCCCTGAAACTCGTGGGACATGAGTATAAACGACAAAACTGTACCAAGGCAACTGGGGGTATTCTTGTAGTGAAGTTGAAAACCATATTGGTATTTATACTCATACATGAACCCATGAGGCAAACCATGAAAAGATGGAAATCAAAGCATTACTATCTATACATGATCCATCTATTATGTGCAGCAAGACAATACATAATACTACATTAGATGCAAATTTGCCTAATTGCTCAGAATTCATTTATAGGTCAATTGGCTAATTCACGGCCAAATCATACACAGTATAAAACCATTATAACATAGGAACATTCATTCCAATTGAAATGCAATACTGCATGGTCCATTCACAATTGGCAATTTGGGGACCCGATAGGTGAACAACCATTCGAAAGCAACTAATACTATTTATGGTTTAGGATGAACAACCAATACTAATCACCTTCGTATGCGCAGAGAAACAATCAAGCTATTCAAAATATAATAAAACCCACGACAACAGACTTCATCATTATTATTTATAAAATAACCTTTTTATCCAGGAAGCAACATAAACAAAAAAAAAAACTTATAATCTACACATAATAAAAACAATTCACCACTAGCCAAGCCTTGTTTATACGGTCGTTCTAGCACTTCTCGAAGGGTGAAACTATCCCGGAAAACTCACGGTCAACCGAGGGTCAAACTTCCTAAATCAGGTCAACCGGGCCCGTGGGGACCACGACCTCCCATTTCCGATCTGAGAGTTCCTACGAATTCAATAAGGTTTACTATACCTGTCCTGCAAGTTTGGTCCAAATCGAACGGTCGGATTGCTCACGATCGTACGATCAGACAGTTATCATTTATTAAACTTTGAATTATTGAATCGGAACATCCGGGGCTCCGATTCAAGATCCGCGAAATCCTACACGATCCTAGGAGTGCCTAGATCAACATGTATAAAATTGGAAGCGATCCAACGGTTTGAACATATCAAACCCGGATAACGCACAATAGGTGAAGTCCATTCGAGGTTTAAACAATATCCGAATTGAAATCCGAGCACACCTACGCGTTCGTGACTACATAGGGATCATTTTAGGATTCAATGTCGGACCACCACATGGCCCACGCGCCGGTAGCGTGTGGGTGCCTAGATAAATTTCCGGCGGTCGAAAAACTTCCAAACCGCCGGCCAAGATTCCTACCACAGGTTCAAGACATCGATTGGAGCCACTTTTGTTCTTGTACCTACCCCAAAAAATGACCGGAAGTGGCCGGAATTTCAAAGTGAAAACCGGCCAAACTTTGGATTGTGATTTGATCTACCTAGGCTATTAATCGTTCCAATCCTACCCAACCATAAGCTAAAGCTAGAAAAATAGATGAAAATCCATACCTTGTTTGGCGGAAATGGTGGCCGAAGGAAGGAGAACGAACGGCTGTAAGTTTCTACAAAATCGGTGCAATTTTGGCGAATTCCGGCGGCTGGTGCGGTTGATGATGGCTGGGACTGGCCGAGGTGGGGAGAGGAGGCAGTGAAGGTTCGATCTTGGCCGGACCTATGGCCAGCCGTGAGCTGTGGCGGCGGTGGTGGCTTGAAAAGCCACTGGCTGTCCTAAAAAAAAAAACGAAGGTGGAGGGCTCGTGACGAGAGAGAGAGAGAGAGAGAGAGAGAGAAGAATTCTGGTTTTTAAAACCAGTTTTGCAAAATTACGATTTTGCCCATACTTGAATTTTAATCGTATCTCTCTCGTTATAACTTGGATTTGAACCCACTACGTGTCTACCGACTCATCTCGATGTACTCTACGCAACGGTACAAATGGAATTTCCAAATTCCTTCCCGAACTTAAAATGACCTTTTTGCCCCTTTCTAATATTAAATAATATTTTAATTTTCAAAAACCTTAATTAATTCAAATCATTTTATTTTATTGTTCATTTCAATTTATTTCCTCTTATTTAAATTATTTTATTACGTTTTCGAACCGGATGTTACAGTTTCACCAAAATCTTCCCTGAACAAAGAGGTCAACACTAAAATGATTTAAATATTCCCGAGGTAAAATTGTCTTTTTCTTGAATAATGTACTATTTAACTATTAATTTAGGGCCGGGTTGTTACAATCTACCCCCCTTATAAAATTTCATCCTCAAAATTTCATGCTCGTCACTTGAAGGGAAATGGATACTGGGCCCGCACCTACTACTCGGATTCCCAAGTAACCTCCTCCACAACTTGATATGACGGGAACTTTAACTTCAAAACATTCCAAAAGCTGGCCTTTAAAACATGAATATCACCAAAATGCAAACTTAAATGTCGGGACTCTAGTACCTCTCACAACATTTGTTCGCTATTAAGGACTCTAATCCCCCGATCAAATCCTGGTGAAACCAAATTCGGGACCTGTTGCGTTCAAAAGAAAAGGCCAAGCAAGTGATCGGCATGAGGAAAATTATAGATTTTGCAATCAAATCATGATCTAATCAGGAAAGGGTACTGGTTCATGTTGTGAACATCCACCTCATGCAATACTATACACCCCCTATATAATCAGACAAAAGCTCACAACTCATTCATTTCTAGGTAACTTGTCCATTGACTTTCTCTGACAATTTCGCTCCCGTAATTTCTTTTATGAAATGAATTAACCTTTGAAAGCTCCTGGCAATTTTTATCTCATCTCAGCGGATTCAGTATTTCCAGTACTTCTCAGAGGGAAAACTGTTATTTTCCTCTTTCATTAGAATCGACAGACGACGTTAGCAACACAATTCTTCGAAAAGAATCTTTTATCGACTTGTAATCATCATCCATCTCACCATGTTTATAGGCAACTTTTACCCAACAAACATCTATTGAATAAAACAATTAAAGCACTTTCATAATCTACTACTTATATTAAAAGATGACATTCTTTGTTCACCAAAAATAAAAAGATGACATTCTTAAAATCTCGTTTCCATTTATTCATAGGTACCCCCCTTATCCACACACACACACACACACACACATATATATATATATATATATATATATATATAATAGTAAAGACAAACTAAACATGTCTCAACCAATTTAACTTGATCCACTTGGATTTAATTTCCATATCTTCTTCAAAACCTACAAATGAGAAATAACGCATTCCAGATAGTCATGAAAGTTTTATCCTCCCAAAAATATCCTCATGATTTTCCGAATAAAATGAAAATAAATCAAGCATCTCTCAACACCCTTAGCTCAAACTAGTCTAGATCAACGAAGGCATGCCAGTATCTACCATATATTCACACCTCAGATGCAGCTTGATAAAACTCAAGACTCATCAGCTGTCTAAAATTTACGTATTTAAAGCTTGTCATTACCATCTAAATTGCGTCAATGATTTGGGTCGACCCATAAATAAAACGGACCACCCAATATTGCCATATGAATTTCAAGCATTTAAAAAGTCTTCCTCTACAAAGAGTTTAAAGATTTCAACACATACTGTGCATACTCCTCATCCCTTATGTGAACAATGGCTAATGTAAGAGGGTAAACTTCCAAAGCTTAATTTATCTCTATCTTCCAGACTATAATCAACCAAATAAAGTAAAAATGAACATAGAATAATGTCTGCAAGATATATCCGGGTGCTGGCTTGATTGAGGTCCCCCTTATTCTAATGATCACTAACAACGTTCTAATGCCCTTTTCTCAACACACTTACGTTTGATTAAATTAGATGGAATGAAAATGTATAGATACCAGAAGTTCGAAACAAGTTGGTACTTGGATTTAAATGGAAAGATATATATAACCCTTGCTTAGATGCATGCTGTCTTAATAGGGTGTCTAGTACTCTCAGAGCTTCTTGGGGATTCTCTGACTTTTGACTACACAGAGCATCTCCATTTACTTTCATGGGAATTTTTGCACTATAGCTAATCTCTACATTGAATGTTTTAGACTGATTTGGGCGCCTTAATCTCTTCCGATCATTCTCATTTGGACTCCCATGTCCATCCGGGATAGTGTTTCCACCATTTCTGTTCGATGGCATATCCTCAAGCACAACGGCAAATTCAAGTTTGTTTCGTGGAAGGGAACCAACAGTGAAGAGGCTCTTCTCCCCATCATAAGCAAAGTCCTTTCCACCTAACTCAGAGTGATAAGTCTCAAGCACCCTATCGACTATTCTTCTTCCAGCACCCTTGCCACCAAGAGGACGACCATCTTTATAGGGACCAGAAACACTGTAGTGGTAGTGGATGATGTAACCATCAATATTAATAACATTCACTTTGAAGTGATTAGTGACCAGAGAAACTAAGTTAAGGCTACAAATTAGGGATAAGAAATAACGCATGCAAACAATTGAAAAAACAAAGCATTGAAAGCAACAAACACTTTAACCATTGAAGGCCCCTATATCAAATTGAAACTAAGTTCAATAATCAAGCTCTTTCTAACCTGGTTTGTTCAAGCTTCCACTGCCTTCTCCTATGCTCTTTGTCATTTTGGTTGTGTAACCAGCTCCTTCAATCGATTAACTTTTACGCACATATGAGAAATTTTCAATTAAATCCCTAATTTATGTTTGAGGATTCGAGCCTTTGTGTTCTCTTTCTCTAGAGTAAGAAGAATGAGAATGTTGGGTTATTCCACTGTGGCACGAGTAAGAAGAATGAGAATGTTGGGTTATTCCACTGTGGCACGAGTAAGAAGAATGAGAATGTTGGGTTATCCCTCACGGAGCCAATGATCCTTCCAAAACAAAACATTATCACCCCGACCAAGCCTCCAACTCATACCTTGTCTAAGCAGCTGAGCACCATAAATAATACCTTTCCAAGTAGAAGAACCATCCTTCTTACATGGTAAGGAAGGATGAAGAATGGATTGGCCTTTTAAGTACTTGCCCTCAAACATCTTCACCCATAATCCCTTGTCTTTACTATGAATTCTCCAACCAATTTTGGCAAGTAGAGCTTGATTCAGACTGGTAGAATTCTTGAAGCCTAAACCACCCTTATTCTTAGGCCTGCAGACCAAATCCCACTGACAGAGATGAACCTTATGCTTCGCATCAGTTCCTCTCCAAAAGAAATTCCTATTAAGCTTGTCTAACTCCTCACAGGTACTCATAGGCAATTTAGCAGTTTGCATCGCATACATAGGCATAGCAGACATGACAGCTTGAATCAAAGTGGTACAACCAGCCAAAGACAACAATTTACTTTTCCAAGAAGCTAGTCTCTTATGCACCTTGTCCACAATACCAGTAAATGTACCTTTCGTAACTCTAGAGTGTAACAGGGGCATACCCAAATACCTCCCTAAATTAGTAGTCAAAGGGAACCACAAATATCACTTATTTCTCTAGCTAACTCCATACTAGTGTTGGGAGAGCAAAAGATAGCCGATTTATCAAAGTTAACCAATTGACCAGAAACTTGACAGAATAGATCAAGGCATCCCTTCATAACTCGAGCTTGATTAATACTAGCTTCAGCAAATAACACCAAATCATCAGCAAAAAATAAATGAGAAACTGTAGGCCCTGATTGAGAGGTCTTCACAGGCTTCCAACACTTTCTATTCACAGAGTCAAAGATGATATGCGATAATTTCTCAATGCACAACACAAACAAATAAGGGGAGAGAGGATCTACTTGCCGAATACCATTACTAGGCATAAAACCTTCAGTAAGCTCCCCATTAACACAAACTTGGTATCTTACGGAATTAACACAATCCATAATCAGCTTTCTACATTGGGCAGGCAACCTTATTTCCTCAAGAACATACTCAATAAACTTCCAGTTTAAACGATCATAAGCTTTAGAAAGGTTGATCTTCCACGCAATGAAAGCTTTCTTACCTTTAGAAACCCTAAACTTATACATCATCTCTTGAGCAATTAAAATATTGTCAGTTATGTGCCTCCCAGGCACAAAACTAACTTGGTTTGGACTGATCCATTGGGCCATGAAGGGTCTCAAACGACAAACAATAATTTTGGAGATAATTTTGTACAAAGTGCAACACAAACTGATAGGCCTAAACTGAAGCATGGATGAAGGATTTTCCACCTTAGGGACCAAAGAAATAAAGGTGTAATTCAATTCCTTAGGAATAAAACAATCCTGAAAAGCTTTCAGAACCATATCCACAATATCAGCAGCACAAATATCCCAATTATGTTGATAAAAACTAGCTGGAAAACCATTAGCTCCCGGAGCTTTTAAGCTACCAATATTAAATAAGCTAGTTTTGATCTCCTCAGCAGTAACACTTCTCAATAACCCATGCAAATCCAAAGAATCAACTCTAGGAAACAAATTAGGAATGGTAATATTAGTAGGCAAACAACTGGACTGAAAAAACAGGTTAGAAAAGTATCTTACTACCAAAGCTTTTATCTCAGCATCGTCTTCCACCTAAACCCCTTCCTCAGCAAAGCAATATCTCCACTCCAAATTACAAACTACTCGATCCAATCTTTCATGATGAGCACAAAATTAATACAAGTTTTATCCTTAAATTTATAGTTGTTAGTATTTTCTTTTGTTATATGTAAATCTATTAGAGTATTTATATTGTTTCATTCCAAATCTTGTTTTTATATTTAATAAGTGGTTATTTGTAGATATTAAGTGTCTTCCACCAATGCCAAATGGAAAGAAGAAGCAATCAATTTCATCTATGCTCTAGGACATGCATGCAAGCTTCCATCATTGAAGAAATAAAGAAAGAATGAATAAACAATGAAGGAGAAGTTCAAATTGACTACTTGCAACCAATGAATGCAAAGAAAAATGATGATGCTTGAGTTGTTATCTAGCTACAATTTGAGGAAAGTTGCTGCAGTTTTTATGAGAAGACACGAAGGAAAGTATGGAAATGCATGATAAAGTGTTCAAGTGGAAGAAAGTTTTGAAGAATTTAGATAAGGAGTCATCATCACAATGAATTAATTAAAGGAAGCAACTTGGCAATTGGTTTGATGGCAAGTGGAAGACATATTAAATTCATGAATATTGCTCCCATCCTCCTATAAATAGATGGAGCTACGGCATTGTAAAACTACACCAAGCTCCACAATCTTGAGCTTTTTCTCTCTTCCCTCCATCTTTCTAAGTTTTAAATTCTGTTTTTAGTTTTATTTTATTATGGGGAACTAACTCCCTAGCTAGGGCTAGGGAGAAAGCTTTTAATATAAGTGTATAATTTTTATTAGTTTGATCCAAACTTAAGTTTTAATGTGAATTTGTAGTATTTGTTCAAATGGAATTTGTAGTTTTCTTTTTAATTAATTGATGAATGTTTGATAATCTATTTCATGGGTTCAATCATGTTTTTCCCATAGTGTAGTAAAAACTTTCATGCTTTTAAAAGAGAAGAGAATTACTAAAGATTAATAGAATTTTGATGAAGATTATTTTTTGATAGTTTGTTGCCAATGGTACAAGTTATGCTTAGAATACTTCTAAAGGAAATTAAAAAGAGCTTTAATTATTTTGAACAACTACATTGGAAAATATTTTGTGGATCAAATTATTAAGAGTTGCATGCTTATGTTAAAAGTGGAAACCCAATGCCTTAGTGTTTTAATCAATTGATTTTTCTTGAAATCAAATCTTGCATAAATATACTTTTCAATCATAATTGTTCTTTTTCAGCTCTGTTATCTTTACACCGCTCTCTGTGGATACGACACTCGGACTTCCGAGCTACACTACTATACGATACTATCTCCTTTGATTTTTGTAAAAGTGGTACGAACAAATTGGCGCCGTTGCCGGGGAGCGGCTGGTCAAAGAGTACAGAGATCCCCTTGGTCAGAGGTTTGCTGGTTATGTGAAATTCTTCACATATGGTACACTCTTTCCAACTTTCATCTTATTGTTAATATTTTATTTTATTTTATTTAAATTTTTTGTTTTATTTTGTTTTTGTTTTTGTTTATTTATTTATTTACTTTATGCGACCTAGAGATCATCTAGGAAGGTTTGTCAAAAAGTCTGAAACTGTTAATTTAGAACATTCTGCTTCAACTTCTTCAACTGAAAATTCCAACAAATCTGAAAGCATGGCAGCAATTGTGAATGATGAACAAGAAATTGCGAATAATGAACAAGAAATTAATGCTCATATTGAAAATAATGAGATTGAGAATAATGAAATGAGAGAAGTAGTTGCACCTAGAACTTTAGAGACATTTTTGCATCCTATTCGTGCACCAAATCCTTCATGCATCATGTTTCCACCTAACATGCCAAATTATGATTTCAAACCTGGAATGATTCAATTACTACCTATTTTTCATGGCATGGAAAGTGAAAATCCTTATGTGCATGTTAGGGAATTTGAAGATTTAAAACACCTCTTTTGAGGCACAACATTTCAAACACTCTCCCATTAATCCAGGTGAATTTAGGGCCAGAAAAATCCAAATCCACCATCTCATTATTAAACAACCATTTCCTGAAACCCTTGAATCTTAAAGACTGACCACCTCCAAGCTTATCCTCAACTTGCAACATCTCATTGAAATTCCCAACAAGCACCCAAGGCATTTTGTGACAACTAGCAACAAAGGTCAAATAATCCCACAGTTTCTCCCTCTTGCAACTACAAGGCTTAGCATAAACAGCAGTCAACAACCAAGGAACTTGACCAGGCCATGAAACACAAGCTGTAATGGCCTGATCCATAGTGCCAAGTACCTCAACTTTAACTCTATCACCATGCCAAAGCAACCACAAGCCACCTGAAAATCCCACAGGATCCACAATTTCAAAGCAAGAGAACCCCAAAGATTTCACCATATCCATAGCCTTTTGGCCACTAATCCTAGGCTCACACAAAAACAGAATATCCATACGATGAGTGTGGATCAACTCCATCACATTAGTTCGAAATTTGGTGCAGGCGGCACCTCTCACATTCCAGCAAACAATATCCATAAACCCAATCAACAAGAAACAAAAATCTAAGGGCTAAACCCTTAAAAACCAAAACTCATACCTTCAGTGTTAGTGAAGGTATTATCCAGCAACTTCCCATTCGGAGATCTCACTTGACCTTCAAAAGTATCCATTTCTGTATGCACAAGAACACCCTCCTCTAGCACACTCACATGATCAATAGAACCAATAGAATTTGCATCACGATTAATCTCACCTTCATCCTCCTGGACACTCACGTTATTAACTATATTTGGTGGTTGATGCCCAAATATATAAATGCCCTTCCCACTTTGCACATCCTTGGAATTGACCCAATTAGCAACCTTATCCGGCAAAGATTGTGAGCTTGTTTGTGCCTAATAAATCACGGCCATGAGCTGGCCGAAGGAGCCCCTTTTCTCGGCCCTGGCACTTGCTCGTAAAACTGAAACGCAGCGTTTCAACAGGGTGCTTTGCCTTCCTGAAGACAAAAGAAAAATGCTAAGGCATGATCATCT
>NW_018923733.1:46851-61369 GCF_002207925.1 Prunus avium
TTCCCACAGACGGCGCCAAACTGTTGACGCCAAAAAGTGGTTTCCTGACTTTGAGGGTCAACTTAGTAAATTTGTGTCTCCGGTAGACTTGATGCTTCGGTAGGCTGTGCGATCTGTAATAAAGGTAAACGCACGGTAAGTCCTAGGGCACCGGTGTGGTACCGGCCGAAGGCTCTCCGATGCTTAAGTAAATTCGGGAATATAAAGTTTAACTGACAGATCAATAGGCTTGTATGCCGTAAGTTCTGATTACCTCTACTTTGGGATAGTTGGCCTCCTTTTATAGGCCTTGGGAGGTGTGCATTTTGTTGATAATTTCGATGTGGGACTGTGGGCGTCGCTAGGGAGCCCGCCACGTGTCCCTGGAGAGGGCGTTGCCCTAATGGAGAGATCGGTAGGTGGGGTGCCGAGGGCACCTCTGACCAAGCCCAATTTCCTCCACGTGTCTTGCCCTCATTGGTCGTTTATTTTGGGTGTAAACATTATAGGAACTCCATAAGCGATCATGAATATCAAATGGATACCTAGTTAAATCAATTAATACAACCAATGTTCCCTCATAAATATAATCGAAATTAAATGTTTCAAGGATTGCAAACATATGTATGTGTGTGTGTGTGTGTGATTTTCAATTCGTTGAGGGATCCCTTAAATAAGCTTATTTGAAAAAATATTAGTAAATGCACCCTAAAGTGTGTCCCTCAAATAAAATTAGGGATTTCTCAATAGAAGGGGACTATATATATATATGATTTGGAGATGACTCACCAGTATCCTCTCCTATCAGGTCTTTGGGCCATGTCACACCGGTAGAAAAGTGCCAATGACACCGTTACCGTGGGATAAGATGCATGAGGTAAAGGCCTGAGTTCTAGAGAAGATATTAACGGAACCCCAGAGCCTGTGTTCACCAAACAAACATGTATATAGTTAGTTTCGGAGTGCGACATTTATTAGCTCTTTGTAAGTGTTTACAGCGGAGTCGTTTTCGAACCTAACTGTATCCCACAAATTAGGTCCAAGGTGTAGATCAAATTCTGGTATCTTATTTTGGCCATCATAATTCCCATATGTAAAACCCGCTCGCATAAAATATTTGTTGCCTCGTGTAACATTTATTTTGTAACAATTCCTGGCTCCTTCGGGGAAGCTCCTAACAGACCAGGGCATGGCTGTATATAGTTGTCTCTGTAATCAGGCGATATGGATTTACTGTCGCCGGTGTCTATGAAGGTTGCGTCTGAAATATAGTTAATGCCTGTTACCTTTTCAGAATAACTTGAATCTGTTTGGAGGCCGCAATCTATGCTAATGAATCCTGAGATACACACACATATATGCAAGAAAGAGAGGATTTAGCTTAGCTATATATTACGTTACCAAAATTAGCAATTTGTTTTTCTTGTTGCTGATATAAGATATACCTGATTGACGATCTTGGGAATGAACTAGCAGCATCAGATTAAGAGCGAAACCACCAAGCAGTGAAAAGTGGAGTTGCGTGAATGACCACAACATGACTACAAGGGAAGCCAAAGACACAAATAAGATATTTGTGTTCGATGGATATCATTTTATATATATAGCGTTTGGTAGTTGCGTTCAGTCACCGCTGTTTTTTCAAAGCAGGGACAAGTCAGCTTTTAAAAACTGCTTAAAAAAACTAAAAATTAACTGGTGGTTTTAATGAATTTTTGACATTCCCATAATGCCCTCATTTACTTTTTAAATGAACAGTCCTTATCCCTCCAATTACACCACTCCCGTGAAAACAAGGCAACTTCATATTGTTTAGAGATATAATATGAGAATCCATATACTTGCACAAGTGCCAAAAAAAAATTGCTAATCACTTTTGATATGACTACGCCAAGTCCAACAATACTATCTATATTTGTTAATTATGATTTTTATTTTCTTTTTAAAGTGAAAATATAACAATTTCATTTTTGTTTCAATTCATAGAGGATGATTTTTATTTTTTCTAAAACAGAGAGGATGATTTTTATTTTTCCCCATTTACAGACTTTGACCCATTGACCAGTGGTACAGCGAGAAGCAAGTGAAGTCAATGCTGTGCTGCATGTGCATGATTAAATTGGGTTGAAAACATATGGGGAGACTTGTAAGGTGGTTTAGGTGAGAGCAGGTAAAACAAGGAAGAGTTGGGTATTAATATTGATTCGGTAGTAAATCCGTTCTCTTATTTTCCTTGTTTTGTTTTCTTTCTATTTTTAGGGTTTAGTAAGTAGTCTCTGTCTACAAATCTTAATCTAGTCTCTGTCTAGGTAGAAAATCTAAAAATCAACTTGATAAACAATAAGAGTGGATTGGAACTTAATTAACTAATTTGTTCGAATTCGTTAAAATGATTAACAAGGTAGGTTCTCTTAAATTATAGTATAGTATAGATACAAGAAAAAGCTCTACAAATTAGTGCAAGGAATTTGAATTTTCGTGTAACATTCCAAGACTGCTAGTATTAGTTTGGGACTCAATGTGGGAAGTCATTGTAACTGAGCTGCTTGAACTTGCATCATACCTCTCCACAATCTCTGTTATATCAAAAGGCATCTCAATTTCCAAGCATTCTTTCAAATCATTATGCACAACAGTTATATCTGGCCTTTGGATTGCTGTTGAAGATGCACATGCCATGGCAATTTCTATGGCTTTCCGAGCAGAAGCGTTGAAGTAGCTCCCTTGTAATCTTGAATCCACAATGCTTTCAATTTCCATGCTCTTGAATTTAGGACACATCCATTGACATATGTGAATAGGTACATCTTCTTCATCTCTTGCTATTGCTGCTCTACCGGTTATAAGCTCGAGCAACACAATCCCGAAGCTGTATACATCACTCTTTTTGTTGAGCCATCCAGTGTTGCAATATCTGGACATAAGTCAACACAAAATCTAATTAGATTGAGCATCGAAACTCAAACCTAATTGGCACATGATTAGTATGCAAAGCTTTCATTCCCGAATTTGGGAACAATAGTACTCTCAATGCGCAAATCTCCTGGATGAAAAAAAGTAATTAAGTAATTAAGACTTACTGAGGATCAAGGTATCCAAATGTTCCCTTGGCAGCTGTTGAGACATGAGTAGCACTTTCAGTTGAGAGAACTTTAGAAAGACCAAAGTCTGCTATCTTGGCTTGCAACTTTTCATTTAACAAGATATTGGATGTCTTTAAATCTCTATGCACTATTGGTGGCTTGCAACCATTGTGCAGATATTCCAGTCCTGCAAAAGTATATATATGTGTGTGTGTCAGCCATGTTACATATACATGCATAATAACGTTATATATGGACCATATTATTTTTCAAAGAAAACATTTATTTTAGGGTTTAGTTACCTCGTGTTGTATCTACTGCAATTTGAAGTCTTTCCTTCCAAGTCAAAACGTCTTGAGTTACATCTGCACAGAAAAGTTTTCCATCCTCATAAAGTTGTTCCGATTTCGTTGAAAATAATTAAGGAGAATTAGCTAGGTGTTACCAGCTGATAGATGCTGTTCCAAATTTCCATTCGCCACGTACTCATAAACAAGCGCCATAGTCTCCCCTTCATTACAGTACCCAACCAGAGAAACCAAATTTCTATGACGAGCTCTCATTAACAGTTCAACCTGCCATTTGTTTATGGCTACTATTTTTAGCAAAACTAATACTGATTTTTGTTTAGTATCCGGTACGAAATCTTATAGAAATATAGAACTATATTATTTGTATCACATTTATTAGCCCATTTATTGACCACTAGGTGGACCTCACTAATGTATTTGGACTCACCTCTATTAGAGAGGTGGCCAACAATGTGATCAATAAACGTAGTACAAATAGCAGCATTCTAAATATATACGTATATATTTGCATATAGCTACCTCATTTTTAAATTCTTTTGAGCCTTGCCTCGATGATGAATTGAGCAACTTCACAGCAACCTGAGTCTCATTCGTAAGAGTGCCAAGGTAGACTGTTCCAAATCCGCCTCTTCCAATTATTGATGCAAAATCGTTAGTAATCTTCACAATCTCCGAGTATGCAAAGTGTTGACCCTCGCACTCCACCAACCAATTTGGTTTGAAATTCTTCATCATCTCTACAAACGAAAAGAATCATCACGATGGCCTTGAATATTGATGTACATATGAGACATAGACCATTACACGTTTATGAAGCAAGTTTTTTCGTTTTTACGAAAAACTTTCTAGGGTTTATCCAACCAAGTACAGTGCTACGCAAGTATTGATATTCTGTTTCTTCTTTATGGTATGTTTATTAATCTGTAATTAGATTAGGAGGAATTGAATTGATGATGAATTGAATTGAGGAGTTGGATTGAGGAGAATTAGATTCCGGATTCCTATTAAAGTTGTTTACTAAACCATATGGAATTGGAGTAGGAGTGGTACTAATTACTTAAATGTCCCATTTGTTAGGTTAAAGTAGATGGAAAATTTTGAGTTTTAAAAATTGTGTGAGGCACCAAGTTGGTCGCCTCGCACTATGCCTATGTCGTGAAGAGTAAGGAATTTTAGCATTAGCATGTGTGTAAAGATGAAGACCCTCATTTGTGCCAAAGCTAGGTGTCCAAGGATGACGTTATAAGCCATAGGACAATCAACGATTAGAAAGGGAGTGGTAACCGTGGCCCGTTGGGGTGCTAAATTGATTGAAATGGGGAGGTGGATGCTGCCAATGGGTTGGACAACATTGACAGAAAAACTCACAAGAGGCGTGATGCTTCGGTCAAGTAGGTGGTCAGGGACCTGAAGTTCGTTGAAGGCTTCTCCGAACATGACACTCACCGAGCTACCAGTGTCCAAGAGGATACGGCCAACATAGAAGTTGGAAATATCCACTCGAATGATCAGCGGGTCATCAAGGCAGAAAATGACACCACGCTCCTTCTCTTCGTTGAATGTAATAGGTGCCCATCCTGCCTTAGTCATATTTGGCATGCGTCCATGCTTAGTGCTAAATATTTGGTGTGTGTAGGAAGACCAGACATAGTGCTTGATGGAGTTGTTAGATGTGCCAGCCAGAGTAGGGCCACCGCTGATGGTAGAGATCATGTTGATCTAGCGCTGGCTAGGGCTTGGGGGCGGTGGAATGTTGTGCACATACTTGTCTAACTTGCCTTCACGAATGAGGGATTCAATGATGTTTCACAAAGCAATGTAAGATTCATTGTCATGGCCATTAAATTGATGAAAACGACATAAGACATCGATGTTCGGCATAGGCTTGGCAGTAGGTCTTTGAGGAGGGGGTTTGGGTATGATAAGTGCTTCGTTGACTAGAACATGCTCATAAGTGGTGTTCAGCTTTGTAAACACGTTGACCCTGGGCTTAGGGTCAAAGGGAAGTGGGGCACGATTGTTCTTCTTTGGGGGGTTGTTGCCACCGGACCGATAGGTGTTGGAATGCCTGCTACTTTTTCCATTGTTGAAGGATCGCTAATAGCTATCCTTTCTCTTGGGGTTTTGACCACCCTGAGTATCATGAGTAGGAGTGTAATGGTTGGGCTTGGAGTGGGCCGTTCCCCGGGAGGGATATAAGGGGTTGGTGCATGTCGAAGCCTGTGGTGGGTTGCCAAAGATGGTCCGTGACTAGTTGACAGAGCTACGGTTGGAGTTGAAGTATTCGACTTTGGTGTGGATGACAGTTTGCTTCATTAATTCGGCATAAGTGTTCCATGGGTTGTTGTGGACTAAGTACCGGAAGTTGGATTCACGAAGGCAACTCTTGAATGCGTCGAAGGCCGATCATCTGTCTCTAGGCAGCGGGAATACTCGTGGCTGAAGCGAGTAGCATACTCCCGAAGAGGCTCATCTTCACCTTGCCAAATCATATATATATTGTTTGCGAAATACAAACAATCATGAAATGATCCAAGAAAGTCTTCTTCAGATTGTCGAATGAGTTGATGGTTCAAGAGTTCAACCGATAAAACCAGTTCAAGGCGGCTCCGTAAAGGGTGGAGGGAAAAAGAAGGCAAATTCCTTTTTCACTAAGACCTTTGCATCCTAAGGTAGACTGAAATGAGTGGATGTGGGTCAGGGGCTCTTCCTTACCCGTGCAGAAGGCGATGCGGAGTGGCTGAATATCATTCTCCTGTAGATAGTTGAGGATACGTTCGATGAAGGGGTCAGGGCGTGGCTTTGTCTAAAGGGCTGATGGTTGCATTGTTGCTCATCCTCGAGATGGTGAACCTTCTCAAAAAGAAGTCGCATGGCAGGATTGGTATAGGAGGGTGTCGGGTGCCGAAGATTTGTGGTGCTGGGGAGGTGAATGTGGATAAATTCCCCATTCTTCGAAAGCTTCCGAATGGTAAGGTTCCCAATCATTAGGATGGTAAGGTTCCCAATCTTTCGAATCACCAACTTTCTCCTGGGTAGGTAGATGGGTGGGTTTCAGTAGGGTGCCATGATGAGTGACTCATGGGTCATCGAGATCTATAAGAATTGGGATGGACTTTGGCCGAAGCTCTAAGATGCGATGCCTGCATTCCTTGTAAATCTTGGTTGGGGCATGAGGCCGATCCTTCAGCAGGGAAATTTGGAGAGGTCGTAACCTGGTTATTTCTGGATGAAGGTGGCTTTTGCCTTTGTCAGGCTTAGGCTGCGTTGGGTCATTATGACAGGAGACGGCCAGTTGGTTCGGCAGGGTGCGCTTGATACCTTGGGTAAGGTCGTGTTGGGCGAATTGGTGGTAAGTATTCTCCCATTTATGCTTCAAGTTTCATCAGTCATGTTCTAACTCAGCATTTTTGGTATGAAGGTGGTCGTAGCTCTATGTCATTTTAGCAACATCGGCACGAAGACGTTCCACTTCAGCTTGGAGATGCACGTCAGTCGAAGGTTTTCTTCCGGAGGAATCCACATGTAGGGTGTGGTGCTGGGTGCCAAGGTTAGCTTCTCTCTGCATTATGGAGTGTGATGTGTCAAAGAGACGATGAGGTCAAATAGGAGATTGAGCCAGCGGAACTGTGAGAGAGGTGGGATTCAGAAGTCGCTTCCCACAGACAACGCCAAACTTTTGATGCCCAAAATCGGGGGTCAACTTAGGTGGGAGAAGTGTCGAATCTTCAACAGGATATGAGGGTTGTGGCCTTTCAACAAGGAGAGATCCTATAAAAGAAGATAAGGAAGAAGCAATCGTCAAGCTTCGGGCACCGGTGTGGTACATGTCAAAGGCTCTCCTATGCTTAAGTCAGTAAGTGTGGGATACGCGGTAATTTTGGCAGAGTAAAGGTGAAAAGTAATTACCCCCTTTTACTTGGGCACTATTCCTCTTTTATAGAGAAGTGAAGTGAGAGTTTACACAAAGTTTCGATATGGAACTTTGTGCAAATTCCTACGGTGGTGACACGTGTCTCTGATTTTAGGTTATGCAATTAAAAGCTTTGGGAATTACCTTTGGTAGGTAATTGCTATATAAGAGGAAGGTGTCTTGATAGCTGAGAAAGTGAGGTCACTGGTACCTAAGGTTTCTCAGAAGTGCACTACCTTAGGCATGTTTATGGATCTGTCTGCATGCTGGTCCTCCAGTATTAAGTATGCTCGGTTGATCATGGTATGAACAACGAGCACATCAACTCATTAATTTAGTAATTAATTAATTGATTTACCCTAAAGAATAGTTAAGGCTGTTAAACATAGTGTAATGCTTTTGTTGTAATAACTTTAACAACAACAAAATTGTCTCTATCTATATTAAATATAGCTAGAGCATTTTATGGTAGAGAAAAACAACTCGAGCTACTTTTGTTAGAAACTTTTATATTGTTTTTTTTGTTTGTAAGGCTACTAGGAGGCCATATGGCGGCATGTGAATTGGCTATTTCTAGCCTTTCCTTATGGTTGGTAAGCTGAGCAGCAAGTGGGCTTTAAAGAACCTTGTAATAGATATTAGGGACAAATTGTAGTAAACCCCCCAACCTATAGGGTCATTTACGAGTTCATACTCAATTTCGGGGACATTTACCAGTACATACTCAACGTCGCGGAAACCCTACAATTTGTCCCCTCCGTTAGTCAAACTGTTAGTAAGTTCGTTAAATGTTGACGTGTCAAAAGTGGGACCCCTTTTTTTTATGACGTGGACTTCCATGTGGACCAAAAATTAATAAAAAAGTCAACTTGGACTTGACCCGAACTGATTGACTTCGGTTCCGGTTTCCGGTCAAAAAAATTTGGAATCGTAGGACATGACCCGAACCGCCTATTATTTAATTCATATAAGTTTGACATGTGGTGTTATATTATTGGCTAAAAGGAAGGTGTACAGCGGGTCTGCTTGCACTAGATCACACTAACCTAATATGAACCTCTCCTCTTAACCTAACTCGCCGCCAGCCTCCATCTCAATTCTATTGTTTTTTTCGCCGCTCTCCATCTCTCTGGCCGCCGATCTCGGATGAGGCTTGGGTAGTTTCATCTCCATGAAGCTGAAAGCTTGGTCAGAATCGTCAACTCCATCCATGTCCTTCTCTCTCGTTCTCTCTTTGATAAGCCCTCTTTCTGTTTGATCTTTTTGTCTTATTAAAATTTGTTGGGGATTTGTCTTTTTACAGTACGCAGCGCTCCTATCGACCTCGCAATCTGATGCTCGTTGGGCAGCTAAGAAGAGACGCCTCATAGATAAAGTCCACAAAATGCAATGTCAAATTTAACCTTCACTGCCTTGGTTCTTTTGCTTTCAGTTTCGTCAATTCTTCACTATTTTTCAATGTAGTTTGATGGCTATCTGTGATTTGCTCACTAATCTGAGATTTCAGTTTAGCTTAATGAGTACCCATTAGTTGGTCTGTAGGGAAAAAGAAAAAAAAACGGCTTCTTTTTATTTTAGCTTTTGAAAGTATAGATATTTGACAAAAGTGAAGATAACTGCTTGGTGGGACTGCTTGAAGAGATATTTGATGCTTCATTTGGTATTTGGTTGATCAAATATTGATGAAAATATAAATTTAAGATCTTGAAGTATTGGGCTTGGGGAAATTAAGGCATTCCCAGCTTTTTGGTTTCCCTCGGCTGAAATAGATTTCTTAAGAATACGAAACAACAGAGAGGCTCAATTATTTTTTTATATATGAATTTTCGCATTTTTTTTCTTTTTATGGTCAAGCTTTGAAGGGTGCAGATCAATTTGGAATGAATACATGTTATGAATATCGCCTGAAAATTTGTTTATAATGGTTTCCCTCGGCTGAAATAAATTTTCCTGTGCATATAAAGGAATGTTGTTTCTCTCCTTTAAGGTTTTACCATGCATATGACAACTACATGATTATCTGTTTGGTGAGTGATACAAGTGTATTTTTGGATAGATGAATGCAGGTTGCTTTGTTAAGGCTTTTAGATGGATGGATGCAGATGTTTTGGAAGGATATTTATTATCTTTATGTGTAATTTTTTCATGGGTTTTAACTTGTAACTATAATTTGGATTTCTTGCTTGAATGTGTGTCTTTGTGGTTGGTTGATGATTGGATTAATTTGTGATTGATTTAGCTACCTACATAATGTGGGAGCATATATGTCACTGGTCAATCACAAGGTGCCACGTGGACAAGAAAAATATCACCTAGGTCAGTAATTGAGTTAATTTATTTGGCCAATTAATTAAGACAAAAAATAGGGATATTATCTTTATTTGGAAATATAATCATCAGTTAAAGTTAATATCATTAAACCGGGATTTGATTCTAATCCAAATCCCTAATTGACTCAATCTCCCCATTTAAGCGAAAAAATATGTTCCTTCCAAATAGGAATTATTCTTTGAAAAACCTTAGAAGGCTAGAGCCCTATAAATACATGGCCACATTCAACACACAGAGTAATTCTAAACCTAGCTCTAAAACCCAAGAGAGACACGTCTCATTGTCTCTCTCTCGCCGCCCCACTCTCCCCACATGGCTAAGTGTCATCACAGACGGCATGTATGTGAGATTCTGTTTTTCTTAAATGATGATTAAACAAAAATAATTATTATATATATATATATATGTGTGTGTGTATTATTATTGTCTTAGAATGTGTTTTAAAGCATTATAATTCTTGGTGTAGAGTTATTGATGTGGGTCATAGAGAGAAATATTTACTAATTGAAGGTGATAGTTTTCCTTTGCTTTGAGTTTGACGTGTAAGTCAATTGTGCAAGTCATCTTTTAAACTTGCAAGCTGTTGGGCTATTAATGAAAGATATAGTTGAGTCATTATTCTACTAGTACGTGTCTTCATGATATACATTCTCATCTTGTAATGACTTGGAGTGGAAGGAAAATGACTTGGGCACCAAGATTAAAACGTGATGACTACTTAAGTGATGATAGAATGTTTATTCTAGTATAAATAGAAAGCTAACATTTACAAGTTATTTACTACTACATATAGAGATAACATGCATACAGTGTGATAGTTGTTAGAGAGGACTAAAGAGAGATGCAAGGAAAATATGATATTGGAGGAGATAGAGAGCTTTGCTTGTGTTTTACTAAATTGGATTTATGCTTTGGAATCGAGGTAGGGATTTCTTGGGAGCCTTTACGGGGATTGATCTAATTAAATTCGTGAGCACTATATTATGCATGCTATTATTATTTGAAATGCATAATTATATCATGTCATGGAAATTAGTTGGAGATGTTGGTTGGAGATAATAACGATGGAAAAGAGGGTAATGGAAATAGTCTTTTGTGTAGTTGAGTCTAACTCTTGGCAGGTACCAGGTCTCAGGGATCCCACAGTGCACATGATTTTTATTGGGTGATTCGGGACTGGCGAAAGGGAGTTAGACAAGATAACTAACAAAAGGGGAATTATGGGATGATTGAAATGGGAGTTAGTTCATATAAATGGGCATTCGGGACCAAGTGGTATAAGCATGGTATGGGACGTGCAGGTCTGCTTGTCCAGTTATATGAATTAATGGGATTAGATGAAGAACATTCATTCATGCATTAATATTATTAATGTGATATTTGGCTATGTGATTGCATATCATTTAATTTAGTTATATCAATCTACTGTGGTAAGGTCTCATGTCCCTACTGAGCGGTGGTTGCTCATCCCTCACTTTGTTTAATTTTTCAGATGAATTAGCAAGCAAAACAAGGACTAAACCAATTAAGGATGAATTAGATGAGAGTGATAGAGTTTTATTTATTTCATGTAAAGTTGTAAGATTTTGAAACTATTTTTATAAGAGAAGTTTATTTTAAACTCATGTTTCGGCTTCCTTTTTATTTATTTTTATTTTTATTTTTTTCTCACGCACCAGGAGCAGGGTTTCCACATACCCCCGGGTCCGGGGCGTGACAATGTACCTATAATACACGGTTCCAAATCCACCTTTGCCAAGGACCCTCTCAAAGTTGTTGGTCATCTTTAGTATCCCAGAATTGTGAATTGTCGCTTTGTTGATTCTAATGACCCGTATTGAGGGATGGCTTTTGCATCTACGACATCTCCTAAGAATATTACAAGCTTAATGAGCATGTATTTTATACAACCAAACCAAACCTTCAATCTTCATCATTTATTGCCCAAAGAAATTACTTTAACAAATATTAGAAGTCAGTTTTCTTTATACATTATCTACGCCGTCTCCCTCAGTCTTCTCTGATTGTCTCTTTGGATTCATTTTGGTGAATTGGGTATGACATTTTTTTTGCTCTTTTGTTCTCTATGGGGTGGCTATGTTGGCTTCCTTTCTGGGTTTCCAAGGAGCCAGTCGCTGGTAAGGGGTCTCCATTTTAACGCTATAGAGATGGCCACCATCTCTTCCCATCAAGGGGATGACAAGTATGCGGCACCAAGCGGGAATCAGAAGCTTGCGAAAAGTGGTGTTGGGCATCTGATTGTTAGTGGCATGGATTTTTCTGGTAAGCATAGTTTTGGTATCAAGGATTTTGTTGACAAGGCGGAGGAAGAAAATTGTAGGTGGCGGTTGGTGCTTGGCTGGATATGTTGTGATGCTCACAATACGTTTTTTACTCTGTACGAAGAACTATGATGCTTTTTTTAGATCATAGGAAGCTTTCTTTGACACTATATGCATAGTGATGAAATGTGTTTCAATGGTTTTGCGGTTGGGTGATTGGCTAGATCTATTTTGATACCCATATTACGTTTTTGACTCTGTGCGAAGAACTTTAATGCTTTTTTTAGATTATAGGAGGATTTCTTTGACGATACCCAGGGACGGACCTAGGATTTCAAACTTAACTGGGCTAAATTTAACTTACATATAAACATATTAAGTAGATAGAAAACTCGATCGTATGATGTAATTTCATTGATAACAATAAATAAGAATACATGAAAAATTGTTTTATGTAAAAATATTGGCCAAGTATAAAAAATAGTTTTTCGGAATAATCATTTTATGAAGATAATTTTTGGCGGCTTTTATTCCTTACACATCAAATAAGAAAACTTGATTTTATGGGATTTTAGTATGAAGTATATATTGACTTAATGAGCCATCATTTTTAGCCTAAATCTTATTTTGTACTAAAACCGATGTTTCATATTTTGATTTGGTGGGAATTCGATTTTTTAGTATTTTTATTTGAATCCAAATAAGGGGTACTTCCTTATTTACATTGTAAACTTAAGTAAATGGAGTAATATAAAAATAAATGAAAGTAAAAGGAGAAAGACATTTATAGATCGCCTTAATAGATCGCCACCTGGGCTGTAGCTCAGGTTAGCCATGTTGTGAATTAATGACTAACTCACTGCCCTTAAAGATCTTGTTGTTGATGGACTTTAGACAAAGAACTCAATGATGGATGAGTCTTACACACACACACAGAAATTAACCAAGCACAAATGACACAAGTGTTTATAGAGGTTCAGCAAATTGCCTACATCCTCTTTGGTGATCACCTTGAGAAATTTCACTAATGAAGATAGGTTACAACTTTGGTTTACAAAAGGAAACCCCCTTAGAACACTACCCTCACAATCTGTTTCTCTCACACCCTTGCTCAACACCTTGATACACTTAGAGAACTCTCTTGCTCTCCCCTTGGTTTTTCTGAAACTCTCACAAGAAACTCTTACTCCAACTCAACTTAGAATTCCAGCTTCTACCACTTACAATTATTCAACTTGTTTTCTCCTCTTGTGTTATCTTACTTCACCCCATTTCCTACACAAGCCAATGGACATAAGATAAGGCACCATCTTTGTCCTCCACGTTCCTCCTTTAGTCAATAACTTAGACTAAATGTCAGATCAAGTAGGTAAATAAAATCTCACTCAGCCACCTCCATTAATCCAGAAAATGGAGAGAAGATTATTCAAAATAAGATAACCAATTATCCATGAGTGCTCTCCCAACTATCCAGCAGGTAGTCAACCCTCTTTTACCTCAGAAGTGATCCATTAAGCACCTGCAAACTCGTGGAAAGCGATAGCCATTGAAAAGACAGTTGAAAATACGTAAGCAAAGCATCACAGCACGACTGGAGCGACCGGTCGTCAGGAATGGGCGACCGGTCGCCAGAAGTTTTCCCTCCAGACTTTGAATCTGCTTCTAAGCGACCGGTCGCAAATGTCAAGCGACCGGTCGCTCGTGTTCCTGCGACCGGTCGCAAATAACTAGCGACCGGTCGCTCGTCGATTTCTTACGAGACTTCGAATCTGCTTCAAAACGACCGGTCGCAAATGCCTAGCGACCGGTCGCTTTTAGGCAGATTCAAAATCTTCCTTTCAGCGCCAAAACCAACCTTGTATCCTTAGGTGAGCCATTTTCCCAACAATCTCCACCATGGCGAGCCTAATACTCCTTGTGGACATCATTGCCTTCCAGGACATCTGTAATGTCTTGAGAATCGCCCTGATAACTCTCAAGAACTCCACCTCAATCTTTAGCATGTAACAAGATTGAGCAAGCTCAAACAATGCTTGAACTTAGCTGTTGTGACTGGCTTTGTTAGGCAATCTGAAGCGTTCTCATTTGTATGAACCTTCATTATTGTGATGTCTCCATCATTCACCCAATCCCTTATCCGGTGGTATCTCACATCAATGTGTTTGGACCTCCCATGGAACACTTGATTCTTCACTAAGCAAATAGCACTTTGACTGTCACTTAGAATCACCACCAAGTCTTGAGCTATCCCGAATTCCTTTGCCAATCTCTTCAGCCATACCGCTTCTTTTGAAGCTTTCGTTAAAGCCATATACTCCGCTTCCGTAGTAGACAAGGCACTAACCGATTGTAACACCACTCTCCAACTAATCGGTCCTCCACCACAAGTGAAGACATATCCTGTGGTGGATCTCCTCTTGTCTAGATCTCCAGCGTAATCAGAATCTACATACCCCGACACACATGCCTTTCCTTGTTGTCTTTCAAACAATATCCCAAGTCTTTTGGTGCCCTTCAAGTACCTGAGAATCCATTTTGCTGCTGTCCAATGTTGCCTTCCAGGATTCGCCATATACCTTGACACCACACTAACGGCTTGGGCTAAGTCGGGGCGTGTGC
>NW_018923734.1:0-19927 GCF_002207925.1 Prunus avium
ATTACAGTTCTGCCTTTCAGCGCTTTTGAGAAACGAAAGTCGTCACGCCTTCCTATGAAGCCAATAATTCTGGCTTGGGAATGTGAGAGAGACCTCTGCTTGTCGACACGTCTCTCATTTTGTATCCCGTGACTCACAGGTGCCGAGACATCAGGGCCCACTTTTTCTATTTTTCTGAGTTCTCGCTCTTTGTGCTTCTACTACACTTAAGCGTGTTGTGTTCTGAACCTTGCTGCCTTGTGAATAACGTCTAAACTGAGTTTTTCTTGTGAAAACTTTTGAGTCGTTTGCATAAGTCGCTCTCTTTGGAAGGTGTTCGGAAAGTTTTGTTTCGAGTCTTGTTTTAGTTTTTGTTTTGCTCGAGGACTAACAAAAGATAAGTTTGGGAAGTTTGTTCGGTTCATTTTTACACATGATTTTTCATGTTATTCACCCACTATTTTGAGTTAGTTCTTGACATTTTATAGCTTTTTACTTCCTTTTTTGTTTCTAAGTTTGGGAAGGGATAGCAAGTCTTTTTCGTTTCACTTAAATTCTTGCTTTCTTTTAGCTCCAAGCTCTCCAAAATCTGCTCCCAATGTGTAGAATAATCAAATGAATTCATTTCCCACGTTCAAAACCTCTCCCACTTCAGATTGCAATTCCCTTTGCTTCCCTCTCTCCTCCTTTCCAGCTTTTACTTTTAGTATTCTATTGCCAAAGTCTTCACCCATCATCCTTTGTCTCCTTTCAAATGATGAAGCTTTGTCCTCACAAAGATGCCAATTGCTTCAGAAAATATCTCATTTACTAAGGTAAATTCTTGTTACCAAGAGTTATGGTAACAAGAAGAATCAAGATGACACAAATGAGGTAAAAGCTGGCCAAATTCGGATTTCCAGAGCTGTGGTAACATGCTGGATTGGTTGGATAGGCAATACTTGTCCAATGGAGCTCAAATTTGGATATGTTGTAGTTAACATCCATTGGAACAAGTCTCATGAAGATCTTCACCTCATCCGAGCACCAGAGCATGTTGATCCCAGGCCAAGAAGTTGACCTACAAAAATGAACAAAAACAGAATTTATAACCAATAATGCACTTTTAGCTCATTTTCATTCCAACCAAGGTAAAATCTAAGAAAACACAAAAAGGAAGTAAAAAGCTATAAAATGTCAAGAACTAACTCAAAATAGTGGGTGAATAACATGAAAAATCATGTGTAAAAATGAACCGAACAAAAGCCAGCAAAGGTGCCAAGGACCTCCAAAGCTATCGTTAAGATTATGCTCAGAATTCCAACTCACGATCCCAACCACTTTTGGCTCCAACATGAAGAAAGCTCTGCCAATACACAGTCAGAAGTATTGATTTCTAGCTAAACTCCAGTTAGTTGAATGTTCTGTTGATTCAGTACAATCCAGTCTAGCCTGGAACAGTACCAATGCGTCTAGTCCAGCCTATACTTGAATCTCACATCTCTTTTAGCCCCGTTGGGTTCTTCGCTTATCAAACCCCGTCGTCACTTTAGTCCATCACACTCCGTCATTTCGAGTGAAGCTAGCCTTGGCACTCAGCATCACACTCCCATGTGGAATCCTCTAGAAGGAAATGTTCAATTGATGTGCATCTTCATGCCGAAGTGGAGCGACTTTGTGCCGATGTTGCCAAAATGACAGAGAACTACGACCACCTTCGCACAAAAAATGTCAAGTTGGAACATGACTGTCGAACCTTGAAGCGTAACTGGGAGAACACTCACCATCAGTTAGCCCAACACGACATTACCCAAGGTGTCGAGGATACCTTGTTGAATCAGCCAGCCATCTCATTTCACAGCACCTTAACGTAGCCTAGGCTTGACGAAGGAAAAGGCCATATTCATCCTAAAGCAAATAAGTCACAACCTCTCCAAATTTCCCTGCCTAGGACAAGCCTCATGCCCCAACCAAGGATTGTAGGGATCGCATCTCTGAGCTTCTGCCAAAACTCATTCAGATTCCCGTAGATATAAACGACTCACTTGTTGCTCACCTTGGCCCTCTGTTGAAGCCCAAATGTCTCCCTGCCCAGGAGGTTGATGATTCTGAAGATTGGGAACCTTATAACCATGAGGACTAGGAGCCTTACCATTCCGAAGCCTTTAAGGAATGAGAAACATATCCACCACCACCCCTCAGCACCACCAATCTTCAGCACCCGACACCTTTCCTCATACCATCTCGCTATGCGACTTTTATTTGAGAAGGTTTGCCATCTCGAAGATGAGAGACAACGCAGCCATTGGCTCCTCTAGACGAAGCCACGCCCTGGCTTGTTTACCGAGTGCATCCACTTACCGTCAGGAAAAGAACGTCCGACCTTTACACATCGCCTTCTACATTGGTATGAAGACCCCCTGACCCACATCCGCTCCTTCCAATCCGCCTTAGGATGCAAGGGCCTTAGTGATGCGGGCATGTATCTCCTCTTTCCTTCCACTCTTATAGCAGCTGCCTTGAATTGGTTCTACCGGAACTGCCGATGCCTTTGACCGTCTGAAGCAAAGTTTCTTGGATCATTTCATAATCCAGACTGATTGCTTATACCCGGCAGACGATCTCTACATGATTTAGCAAGGTGAAGACAAACCCTTTTGGGTGTACTCTGCTCGCTTCGATCATGAGTATTCTCGTAGCCTTGAGAGACGATCGCGCAATATCATTGAATCCCTCATTCGCGAAGGCAAGTTAGATAAGTATGTTCACAATGCTCCAAATCCACCAAACCTTCACCAACGCCAGATCAACATCATCTCTACCATCAACGATCCTACTTTGGCTGGCACATCCAATAACTTGCAGAAGCACTACGTTCGGTCTTCTTATGCACATAATGTTTTCAGTTCTGGACATGGATGCATGCTGGAGATGACCAAGGCTGGCTGGGAGTCTATTACCTTCAGTTAAAATGAGGTGCGGGGTGTCATTTTTCCCCATGATAACCTGCTGATCATTCGCGTAGATATCTCCAACTTTGATGTTGGCCGTATCCTTGTTGACACTGGTAGCTTCATCAGCATCACACATTTGGTGAGTTTTTCAGGAGATGTTGTCCAACCCATATGGAGCATCCACTTGCTGATCGCCGTTGGTTTAGCATCCCAGAGGGCTACGCCTCATTTTTTATCGTAGATTGTCTTACGACATTCAATGTTATCTTGGGACGCCAAGCCTTGGCCCAAATGAGGGTATTTATTTCTACACATTTGCTAATGCTGAAGTTTCCTACCCTCCATGGCATAGGCACTGTGCGAGGTGACCAACTTGGTGCCAGAAGTTGTTACGGTTCAGCAGTCAAATCCACCCATCGACCCCGCAGCGTGAAGCTCTTTCGGTAGCTATGGCTCTACATCTTCCTCATGCCATTATTGAACAACTTGAGGATCCTCGGGAGGAATCCATTACACCTCAAGCACAACATGTGGAAGACCTTGAACTTGTGTGCTTACATGACGAATTCCCTGATCGGCGGGTGAAGACAAGTCCTCCTTTCTCCCTGACCTCCGAAAGGGCCTCAACGCCTTTCTTCACCTGGTCCTACACTTACAGGCCTGACATTTCTCCCAAGGTTATCTCTCATAGATTACGCATTGATCCGAATGTCTGACCCGTTCAACAGAAACTTCATGCCTATTACCCCGAGATATACGAAGCCATGAAGATTGAAGTCGAGAAGCTACGCAACATCGGCTTCATTAAGTAAGTGGATTATCCCTCATGACTGGCAAATGTGGTCATGGTTCGCAAGCCCAAACGGGGTTGGCGCATGTGTGTGGATTACACCAACCTCAATCGTGCTGGCCTTAAGGATAGCTTCCATCTCCTACAAATCAACTAGCTTGTTGACGCAACGACATGCCCTAAGCTTCTCAGCTTCATGGATGCATACCATGGGTATAACCAAATCTTTATGCATCCTAGTGACCAAGCTTACACATCTTTCATTATAGATCAAAGACAATACCGCTATGAAGTGATGCCCTTCGGCCTTAAAAATGCTGGAGCTACTTAGCAGCGCCTTGTCAACAAACTCTTTGCCCCATTGATCGACCACACTATGGAGGTACCCTTACTAATTAGCCATATTTTCAGCCTCTGCGACAAGTCGTGCAGAAGCTTGAGGCATCTGGCAGGCTGATCAAGTAGGCAATTGAACTTGGGGAGTTTGATATCCACTTCAAGCCACAATTAGCCGAAAATGAGCATGCAGTTGCCGATTTTTTCTCGGAGTTCACCGAACCCCCACCTTTGGCTTCTTCTTAGATCACTGCTAAACCTATCGTGACACTGAATCTTGTCTCCATCACTGCTGAAGGCAACTTTGACCTCAATGAGCCACTGTGGACCCTTCATGTTGATGGCTCCTCCAATTCCCAAGGCAGTGGCGCATACTTAGTCTTCACGTCCCCAGATAAGGTGGTTTTAGAGTACACCTTTCTCTTGAACTTTCAAACATCCAACAACGTGGTAGAGTATGAAGCACTCTTAGCTAGCCAGATGGGAGCTAGACAGATTCAAATATCCAGCGACTCTCAGCTTGTCATTCATCAAGTCAATGATGACTTCCTTACCAAAGATACCTTCATGACAACATTCTTTCAGTATACTCACCAGCTGCTAAAAAAATTCAACGCTTATCACATCAACCAGATTCCAAGCTCTGAGAAGAGCCACGTTGATGCCTTTGCAAGGTTGGCTTCAGCCTTAGACCAAAGCGTCAGTTGTAATATCCACGTTGAATTCTTAGAGGCAACCAGCACCCAAACGCCCGCCAACAGCACCGTTGACCACAGTGCGACTTGGATGGATCCCATAATCCAATTCTTATAGAATCAAACGTTGCCTTGATACTTGATCATTAATGGCGCGCCTTATACAAACGCGGCTTCAACCTCCCTTACCTTTAGTGTCTTACACTAGAAGAAGGGGATTATGTCCTTTGAGAGGTCTATGAAGGCATCTGTGGTAACTATTTTGGGTGTCGGATCTCTCGCCTACAAGGTCATTCGACAGGGATATTTCCAGCCTACCATCCATACTGATGTCCAGCCTTCATCCTGAAATGCGACAAATGCCCCACCATCCCTCAGCTCCTTGTCGAACCATTGACATCAACGATAAGCCCATGGCTATTCACACAGTGGGGACTTGACCTCAACGGACTCATGCCAGAGGGAAAGGGCCAGGTCAAGTACGCGGTTGTCGCTGGGGACTATTTTACCAAGTGGGCCGAAGCTGAAGCCCTATTTACCATCATGACAGCTCGCGTCGAAAACTTTGTTTGGTAAAATATCGTCTGTTGTTTCGGTATACCCATGGCGATTGTCACGAACAACGGTAAGCAATTTGATAATGCTAAATTCAAACAATTTTGCTCCAACCTCAAGATCCACATTTGCTTCGCCTCTCCTATCCATTCCCAATCTAACAAATCGAAGTTGTGAACAAGATCATCAAGAGGACTTTGAAGACAAAGTCTGATAAAACCAAAGGTTGTTGGCCTGAGTTGCTCCAAGAGGTCTTATGGTCGTACCGAACCACTTTTCGCACTTCAATTGGAGAAACACCCTTATTTCTTTCCTTCGACATCGAGGGTGTTGTACCAATAGAGATCGGTCAGCCTTCCCACCAAACATCAGTATATGACGTCGAAGCAAACGACGAGAATTGGCTCTGAACCTGGACCTCGTTGACGAGCTTCGTGACCAGGCCAAAATGCGCAACTTAGCTTAAAAATAGCGCGTGGCCAAGTACTACGACTCTCGTGTGAAATCTCATGCTTTCAAACCTGGAGATTGGATCATGCGAAAGGTCTCATTGGTAACCAAGAACTCTGCCGAAGGTACCCTCAGCCCAACCAGGGAAGAACCCTATGAAGTCATCAAGGTCTACCCCCTTGCACTTATCAGCTTCGTGGTTCTAACAGCAAGCCCTTGCCTCACCCCTGGAACGTTGATCACCTTAAGTACTATTACAAATAGACATACCAATGAACTTACCTTCGTCATTTTAGTTTCTCTTATTTATGATCATTGGCACTTCGTGCCTTTATCCTATGTACTTATGCCTTTCGACACTTACTTAATGAAACGCCTTATTGTGGTTCATTTCTACTTACACAAATGCCTTCGGCACACATTTACGGTTATCTTTTGACAAGACATTTGTTAAACAAACGACAAGCTATGTTAAATTACTACAATAACCTCGCCCGATGGCAAGGAAAAATATCCGTACAAATTATGAGTACCATCAGCACTCCAAAAGTGTTCTGAAAAAATACTCAGTTACAAACAACAAGCAAAACATAAGAAGTCTTCAAGCTTCAGCATCTCAACCCTGCGTTAGCAGCATTCCTGACCTCAACGGCTCAGGCCTCACCTTCGGTATCCACAGGGCTGGCATCAGGAATCAGCTGAGGAGGAGGTGTATCACAGGTATCAAAATTCATCTTCAGGGTGGCGTTGAATTTCACCAACTCCACCTCCCAAGCCAGCTGCTCATCCACCAGCCTGTCCAGGATATAGCTTCTCAGCTCCTACGACGATCGGTAAGCCTCGACCACCTTGGCACTAGCAGCAGCGATCTCCTCGGCCTTCTTGTTCTCCTTCGGCACGTGCCTTTTCTGATGTTGCAAGCTTCTCCCTTAACTCCTCCACCTCCTTGGCCAATGCCTCCTTCTGCAGCACCACGGTGTTCTTCTCTCGGATGGCCACCAGCGCTTCGGCCATCTTGCACTTCTCACTCTTCGTTTCTTCCCCCATTAAAAGCACGGGGACTGTTCACTTCTTTATCCAAACAATCAGACATCTACAAGCACGAAGATCAAGGCAATGTACCCAACGGTTGGAATGCCTACAATTTTTACTCTTAGGATGATTTTCAGTGTTTATACATAAATTCAAAGATTCATGCACAACTTCAAATCAAAACTACGTTTCAATTCAAAAAGAGGGCAAAAAACCAGGCATACCTTGTTACTGCTTCCGCTGTGAACTCTGTTGCCGAAAATCACCTCTGCCATGGATCCCTAATCACCTGTGCTCCCTTAATTCTTCGTCGGAAATCTCCTACAATGATTCATTCCAAACAACTCTAAAAATGATGAGTGCTCCTCCTTCTGTACAAAAACTTTAGACCTCGCTTGCTAATGGATTCTAATTGTATGCTCTATGCAAGCTGAGGATGTTATTGCTTCAAAAAATTTGTCAGGAAAATGCACTGTTAATATGCTGAAGGTAAAGTCCTGTTTGCTTGGAAGGCTGGCCTTACTCTTCAAGTTTGCTCTCTTTCTTTCATTATAGAGTTGTTTCTGATGTGGGCATTCAAGAATTTTTTACACCTTAACACCTTATACCTTTTCCTACCCTTTCTTCTAAACTTTTTCTCTTAATAATTTTTTTACAATTGCTTTACTTATTATTTTTCTGTATGGGTTTTAACTTCGACAGAGTTGAATGTTTACCTCGAAATTATATTACAGGGACTTGCCATTTTTGGCTTTTGCCAGTGTGGATTTTGTCTAATATGAAAAAAAGAAGAAGTTAAATAATGAAATAACGAACTGTGTCTGCTTTGAGCTGCATCCAAGCATTGGATAGTTCATTTAACCAAAAGCTTCATATGATCTTGGTTGTGCTCCATAATGTATTTCAAGCTTACTTGCTTTAAGCTATAGTTACCCCTCTGATGTGAATGAATTCCCCTGAAGTTCCAGACAATGTGGTCATTGCTTTTTCAGAAGACAAGATTACAATGGGGAATCCCAAAAATTTGAATGAAGCCGTAATACTAAGGCTTTAATACCATGAAGGATGATCAATTGTCTCATAAGTTGATAGAAAATGGGGCAAAGAGTGTAGATCAATTGTCACTAATGACACTGTTTTCTTTGCCATTTGTCAAGGTATATCCTGCCCTAGAACCAAATGATGTGTTGTTTAATAAAACATTTCGTTAATTGGTGATATTTAATTCTTTAACTTGTAATATTTTGGGATGCTTACTTGATATGAGTCTCCACTAGAATATGAGTTTAATGTGCCTAGTCCTTTCGAACTTAGGAGTGCTAGAGATGCTCTTTTTAGGCTCTAATTATCTTACCTAGTATATATTTAGAGATATTTCCTTCTCAATTTTGTTTTCCGGTTCTTGACTTCTTAGAATGCTAACTTTCTGACCATCTTATTATCTCCCCTTGCAGTCAACTTTTACCACATGCTGCATATTTAGTGCGTCTGCTTTCGGTGTACTTAAAGAGATGTGCATTGCCAGAATTGAGTATAAAGGTCTACTCAATCACAAGGAGTTTGCTGATTTCCATGGATGTCGGTGTGCAGTAATTTCAGAAAATATATTTTTATCTAATTTTGATCCTGCTGAAAAGAAACCTTCCTGTTAGATTGCAAAGACAGGGATGGATATGTTGACCAGACCAGAAAGCCTAATTGATGTAGCACAGCCCGTAGGTATTAGATTAAGCACTTAAACAATAGAACAGAGAAGATTATAAGAGATCAAGGAGAAGAAATTATAGATCGAAAAGATGAAAGAAAGGGCAGAAACAGTAGAACAAAGAAAAATATCGGAGATCGAGAAGAAGAAAATATAGATCAAAGGGACAAAAGAAGGGGTAGAAATCAGAGAGTTCTAGGAAAAGTTAATCGACATTCAAATCTGAATTTTAAAGAACTATAGCAAACTAAAACCTGGAAAAGAAATCCTACTAGATTTTGGAAAACTAGAGAAGCTAGGAAACTAACAAATAAATTAGGAAACTAATCAATTTAGGTCATACACATCCTGCATCACTAATCCCTTTTGTTCTTGATGCCCTGCACGAAACAGAAAGCCTAATCCCTTTTGCATTACCATCATTTAGTATCTATGAGCAACTAATCGTATAATGTTTCTTAAGCCTGATATACTATGAGAACAGCCAATACTTTGATCACAGACGATATTTTATTTGTGAAACCTGGTCTTTATAGGCTATGGGTTCTGCCCTTCAGTTGCTTGAACTTCTTTAACATCCAAGTATGCACCATGTCATTAATATTTTTCTGGATACAAGTAAGAAATAAGAATATTTTTTTAAGGTTCTCTCTCTCTATCGCGCATAAATAAGGTTTTGTTGCTTTTTATATATTTGATATATGGTATGGTATGGTAGTACTAGTACGTAAGGCAAGCAAACCGTTATGATTATTCTTCAGCCCCTTAGTCAACAAAATCCTAACAAACCTTTTGCTAGCTATCAAGCTATCAAGCTATCAAGCTATAGCTACCTCCCACACAAATAACAATCATATGCATAATACATGACCCGAGAGAGAGAGAGAGAGAGAGAGAGACTCTGTGAGATTAAAGCTATAGCTATGGACATGAAGGGAAGTAATATAGGAGTTGTGGCACACAATCACAATTATATATAAAATTAATCAGCCACACAAGTCTATTATATATCTAATCATCACTCAGCACACAACAGCAGCAGCAGGATTACGTAGTAGTAATTAATTGTAGGTAGCTGCGTGGATCGACCCACCCCGTTGTCTAGTGACGAGGGTTTCTAGCGGAGGAGGTGGTGGTGGTGGTGGCGGCGATCGACCCGCCCCGTTGTCTAGTGACGAGGGTTTCTAGCGGAGGAGGTGGTGGTGGTGGCGGCGGCGGCTGCGGCATGATGATTGTTGGGTGTTTGTGCTGTGTTAATATGATTAACATTAATATTATGCGGCGGCCAATCCAAAGCCAACCCTGCGCCTCTAGCACCAACTGATGATGATCCATTAATATTATTAATAATATTAATATTGCATTGACCATGATCATGATCATCATGAGCTGCTGCTGATTGAGGATTATGATCATGCAGCTGATGATTATTATTTGACGACGTCGATGAGGATGAAGATGATTGAAGTAGCCGGATTTGCCTCTTCAAGAACTTGACGTAGCGAATGGCTTCGTCTAACATGGAAGCCGTGTCCATTTTAGTTCCCCCCGGAACAAGTCTTTGGAGGATGCGGATTTTCTCGCTTATCCTCTCCCGCCGGTGACGCGCCGCCACGCTTTGCGGGTCGTCGCTGATTCTCACGTTTCTCCTTTTGGGCCTCCGGATTGTGGCCGGATCGATGTCCACCGGTTGCATAGCTGCGATCTTGTACATCATTTCCTTCATAGCTCCAAGCTCCTCCTCACCACCACCACCATCACCTGCCTCTTCATCTTCTTCATGCTCATTTAATTCCACAAAAATGTTGTTATTATTCCCGCCAGCTAGTAGTAGCATTTGATGACCATGATGATCATGATGATCAGCGATTGATTGATGATGATGATGATGATGATGATTAGGAGGAGGAGGAGGAGGAGGAGCAGTGGATGAAGATGGTATTTGATGTAGTGGATGATGAGGGAGAGGCAAGTTTGGCCAAAGAGAAGAATATTCGTAGGAGGAAATCTGATGGAGGATGGGGTCTTCCATGCTAGCATGATCATCATCCAGATCCACTCCAGAGGAGTTTATTGCCCGCTTACTTGTGTAATCAATATTGATCTCCATGTTTTTCTGTGGGCTTTTTCCAAGTGATGATCTTCTGATTCAGAACATATAAAAACTGGGAAGAAGAATTCGATCTATCGATTGATCAAGTGGACTGTATGATCAATTATCACACCAAAGATCACCCAAAAGCACATCGATCAGATTAGTATGAGTTTGGTAAAAACAAAGAATGAAGAACAAAAAAAACTAAAAACCCTCTACCTCTATCTTCTTTAGTTTGTAGCTTTAGAAAGACTGATCCAAGACTCACAAAAAAAAGGTTTATGAGAGAGAGAGAGAGAGAGAGAGAGAGAGAGAGAATTGGAGCAGAATTTTAGTGAAGGGGGCTGAGCTGAGGGAGAGCATGCATGATGCAATTACAAAGTACACTAAAAAGATGAGTTGATGAAATAAAAGGAGAAGATATTGGGTGTCAGGTGGGGCCCACGATGGAAGATCAAAGGGTTGAAATCTTATTTATCTTTTTTCTGGCAAACTTGTCTAGGGTCAAGGATTGCACCTACTGAGAGCTTGCAGGCTTTTGCCACACTGCTAGGGTTTTCTCCCAATATATTTATTTTTTACATATATATTGCTGGGCTGGCCGCTGACCAGTACAAGCACTGAAATCCTGGCGCTGCTGCTGCTTTATGCTTCATCATTCTCTCTTGCTGAGATAAAATTACTTTTACTGCTCTTTATCAGTCAATTTTGGACTTCTTTTGCCTTTCGTGTGGGAGAGTTTGGTTTGGTTGATTTTTAGTCTCCCCACACACACAACCCACGTACGCAATTAAAAAGCTTCGTTGTTGTCAAGGTAGAAAATGACGTTGACTTGCAAATCAATGATTTTAAGTTCGAACCTACATAACTTCTTAGTAATGAGAGTATGAGAAATTCCTTGTTCTCTTATACTTTAGACTATCTTGTGTATTCAAAAAAATCTTAATTATTTTATCTTTAGACCACAACATCTCCGAAAACGAAACATCAAACCATTTCCATGAATTAATGCAGGTTTTAATAATAAATCCAGTTATCTTTATTAATTAGCTATATAGCTAGCTTTTAAAAGGAAAATAACCTAGAGATTTATTAGTGATTTTAAATCCTAGCTTTTAGTTAATTCCCCTTCGGGCTAGCCTTTTTTTTTTTTTTGGGTTGTTGTTGATAAAAAGTTATCCCAATTAATGGTAGAATCAGGATTTCATGTGTAAGGGAGCCTCTTACAAAATATTTATAAAAAAATTCGAAGTCACAATACATTCCGAAGTAACCGAAAATACCAGAACATCATACATAATATGAATGTAATGAAATCTTTACACATTTTTTTCTTCTTTTGGTAATCCACAAATTTGTTGAAAGATCCATTGAACTCAATAGAGAATAATTCAAATTTTCCCAAACCCTAACAAACCATAGGCAAAGAGAAAACAATAAATAAAAAAATAAATAAAAAAGAGAAAGATTAACAATCTTACTCAAGTGAGTCAACCCAATTGAAGCTTGATAATTTGGCAAAAAAAATATTTGAAACTTGATAATATATTATATGGAGAATAAGAGAATAAATAGTCACAAATCTAGAGAAATGGGTGAAAATGACTCTTAGAGAAATGGGTGAAAATGACTCTTAGATTTGAAGGACTTGTGTAAAAAAAATATATATGTATAATAAATTTTTAGAAAATTGATCTAAAACATGAAAAAAGATGTAAACTTGAAGAGAAAACCCTAGAAATATTAGAAGTATCATAAAAGATATTATTATATAATTTTTTTTAATATAAAAATGAGGGGGGGCCAAGACCACACTGGTCTCTCTTTGTGACTCTGCCCCTGATCCCAATAACAATATGGTAGATATAGGTAAAACTTCCCTAGTTATAGAGCCCAGTATCCTAAGCCAACCGGTAAACTGAAATGATCTGGAGAAAATCATTCTTGAAATGACTTCTCTATAACCCCTTTCAACGACTATAATTTCTCTGAATCTAGTGCAATACAATGACAAAAACTAGCCGCTAACCGGCATGAGTCTAAAAAGCCTAAGAACACTTAGCAAACTCAACTAAGTTTCTGAAATCATGAGAGAAAAAAAAAACACAAAAAACTCATAGAGTTTCTGGACTTTATTGAACAAACTAAACCAAAATAAAAAAGCTAAAGCAACATTGGCAAAGGGAAAACCAACCGTCGCTAATCCTCCTTTGAGACATGACATAGATTGCATCACCTAATTCCTCTAGGGGCTCAATGCACCAATGAGCAGTGGATCTGCCATAAATCGACATAGGTCCACAAAAAACCGAAAAACACCAAAGATCCGACAAGATTCGAGGGAAAAACCCCGGATTCTGAAGCTTTCTCTCTTTTTCTTTTTCTCTCTCTCTCTCTCTTAGTGGCTAGGATTTTTCTCCCCACGGGGCAAACCTCTTAAGTGACCAAAGTCAATCAAAATAAGTCATTCATCAGATTGATAATGTATACATATATATAGTTTATCAACACTGCTAAATAAAGTGTGTGTATTTAGCAGTTTAGCATTTTATATTAGGCTAATGTTTGCCTCCTTACGTGTAAGGAGATACTCATTCTTTCTACAAATCACAGTTTGACACATATGCAAAAATAATTCATCAAAAATAAAATAAAAAATAAAAACTTTTGCACATATGTCACTTAAAATTGAGGAACTCCTCCTTAAAACCAATGTGGTTTTGACCATTGTCAAATTCCAACAGCATTGACAAAATTTCAACAACAAAAAAAGCATATTAAAAAAATTTGACATGTGTCAAAACTACATTTGTTGTAAAGAGGAGCTCCTTCTCAATTTTAAGGAGCTAAGCTTTTTCACTTTTATTTTATTCAAGTGCTTTAACCATTGTCAGCATGAAATCTATTTTAAACTAATTTTGGCACACCGTGGACGGTCACATCACTTGGAGATACAGTCTTGTTATAACACATATATCTATTTATTAACACTACATATATATACTAAATTCATGACACACGTAAATTTAGTTTATCAACACTGCTAAATAAAGTGTGTGTATTTAGCAGTTTAGCATTTTATATTAGGATAATGTTTGCCTCCTTACGTGTAAGGAGATACTCATTCTTTCTACAAATCACAGTTTGACACATATGCAAAAATAATTCATCAAAAGTAAAATAAAAAATAAAAACTTCTGCACATATGTCACTTAAAATTAAGGAGGAACTCCTCCTTAAAACCAATGTGGTTTTGACCATTGTCAAATTCCAACAGCATTGACAAAATTTCAACAACAAAAAAAGCATATTAAAAAAATTTGACATGTGTCAAAACTACATTTGTTGTAAAGAGGAGCTCCTTCTCAATTTTAAGGAGCTAAGCTTTTTCACTTTTATTTTATTCAAGTGCTTTAACCATTGTCAGCATGAAATCTATTTTAAACTAATTTTAGCACACCGTGGACGGTCACATCACTTTGGAGATACAGTCTTGTTATAACACATATATCTATTTATTAACACTACATATATATACTAAATTCATGACACACGTAAATTAATAACATAACGTGTCAATGTGACTCTCACACTCACAAATTTCTCCAATAATGCGTACATTTTCTTTCTCTCTTGAGAGAGAGATTGCACATATAGAACCAGAACATTGACCAAATTTGATAATGAAAAAATTAAAAAATTAAAAAAACTTACAGCTAATGTGGAGAGTGAACAGAGTTGAAACACCATGCAGGTATTGCATCAGCCTCTAACGTGGATCAGACGCTGGGACAAGTCTCTTATGTCATCCTCTTGTTTTCAAATGCAATACACCAAGTCGCTTTCGTTGCATCTATATATGCTATAATTCTTGCTGCTCTATATATAAATGCGCGTGCACAACGCAATCATTCTAGGGTTTTAACTTGTGTTACCAGAAACCTATGATGTAACATTACAATTTTATGTGGTTTTACTTTCAATATGTATGGATATACAAGAAATTAGAATTAAATTCACTGTGGAATTTTTTTTTCATGCAAATTCATCGTTCATGTATCGACAAATGTGATTCATCGATCCGCCAGTCATAGTTAAGTTTGTAAGATTTTGAAGCACAAAATCAATTGGTAAAACAAGTCTTGTATTTTTAATCTCTTTCCCTATATATATATATGATCATATTAATTCCGACCACTATTGAAATTCACATAGTGATAATCAAATGGTCAAACATTTTTTTTTTTTTTGCAGTCACAATTCTAAAAGGGAATCTTAATTTAGACGGTTCAGATTATTGAGCCACATTATGAAAGGCCCCAACAATGCAAAATTTGAGTAAATCTACCTAGTTAATTAAATATGATCCAATATTCATACACAAGCTTAGTTTAATATTAAAGAAATAAAAGTTCCACCCCGAAATCAATTGGCAATTCATAGAGCAACTCATCCCTTATAAGCCCTTGTTAGATGAAAGTTAACCTAAGATGAAAACGTCAACTACATTATCCATGTGAGCATTTTGTCTTCTGTAAAAGGAATATCTAGGCAAAGAAAGCTACAAACAAATGGGTTGAATCTTCTTTTTGGAACTGGTCATCCAAAATGGTGATATATATATTTTTTTTAACTAGTTCGATTCAAACAAGCAGTATAAATACTATTGAAAAGAACAAAAACAATAATCTGGGTGTGTAAGTAGGGACTTTGAAGGGGGTGGGGTAGCCTGTTAGGGCACTTTTATCAGTAGTAAAAAGTCGCTAAAATGTAAGGAAGAAGAATAATATTGAAGCATTGGATATGGATGGATGAGATCTGATCTGATCTGACAGGAGCTAGCCACGCATTTATTTTGGCACCAGCATACAAAAGAGAAAAGCAGCAAAGCTAGAGACAAGCTAGAAAAGGGCGTCTTGAAATTCAAGCTCCTTAATTGGGCTCCTCAGAGTCCGCAAGGTTATAGCGACTTGCTTTAGAGTGCGAGGAATTTCAAGCTTCCATTTTGGGAAAAAGGTGGCAAAAGTGGTTTCAAGCTTGCTGGGTCTTTAATTGTACAGCTTTGAGCCTTCACAATTAAAAACCAACCTCATTGGAATTGATTTCGACCAAAAAAACCGTGCAATACACCTAGTCGCTTTCGTTGCATCTATATATGCTATAATTCTTGCTGCTCTATATATAAATGCGCATGCACAACGCAATCATTCTAGGGTTTTAACTTGTGTTACCAGAAACCTATGATGTAACATTACAATTTTCTGTGGTTTTACATTCAATATGTATGGATATACAAGAAATTAGAATTAAATTCACTGTGGAATTTTTTTTCATGCGAATTCATCGTTCACAAACATGATTCATCGATCCGCTAGTCATAGTTAAGTTTGTAAGATTTTGAAGCACAAAATCAATTGGTAAAACAAGTCTTGTATTTTTAAGCACAAAATCAATTGGTTAAGGTTGTAAATATGATCCAATATTCATACACGATCTTAGTTTAATATGAAAGAAATAAAAGTTCCACCCCGAAATCAATTGGCAATTCATAGAGCAACTCATCCCTTATAAGCCCCTGTTAGATGAAAGTTAACCTAAGATAAAAACGTCAACTACATTATCCATGTGAGCATTTTGTCTTCTGTAAAAGGAATATCTAGGCAAAGAAAGCTACAAACAAATGGGTTGAATCTTCTTTTTGGAACTGGTCATCCAAAATGGTGATATATATATATATATATATTTTAACTAGTTCGATTCAAACAAGCAGTATAAATAATATTGAAAAGAACAAAAACAATAATCTGGGTGTGTAAGTAGGGACTTTGAAGGGGGTGGGGTAGCCTGTTAGGGCACTTTTATCAGTAGTAAAAAGTCGCTAAAATGTAAGGAAGAAGAATAATATTGAAGCATTGGATATGGATGGATGAGATCTGATCTGATCTGACAGGAGCTAGCCACGCATTTATTTTGGCACCAGCATACAAAAGAGAAAAGCAGCAAAGCTAGAGACAAGCTAGAAAAGGGCGTCTTGAAATTCAAGCTCCTTAATTGGGCTCCTCAGAGTCCGCAAGGTTATAGCGACTTGCTTTAGAGTGCGAGGAATTTCAAGCTTCCATTTTGGGAAAAAGGTGGCAAAAGTGGTTTCAAGCTTGCTGGGTCTTTAATTGTACAGCTTTGAGCCTTCACAATTAAAAACCAACCTCATTGGAATTGATTTCGACCAAAAAAACCAAAAAAAAACCTCATTGGAATTGCATGCAGTTAGTTTCTCTTCGGGCTCCCGGGAAATGATAAGCAAACTAGCTATAGCTAGTATAGTTGCTAACTTGCTATTGTCTTCTTGAAGATGTTAGGGTATGGCATTTGGATTATTCAACGTATACTATTAAGTATATAAATAAATACGATCATGGATGTAGCAGCTTAATCCTTTGATATATTATTGTTAAACTAATTCATAATGTTAATTTTAAAATGAAAATTAGTCATTAACATGTTGCATGCACACAATTCTCGGATCCTGAAATTACATTGTGGAGTGATGCTATGTTACACCCGATCCGAAAATAAAGAATATTTCTGAATCAGGGTGTGAGTCATACCATAATTATAAGAATAAGTTCCTATAACAATGGTATTATGAGAAATAGAGCCCAAAAATAAAAACTTAATAAGACGTAATTAGAGTCACAGTAGCTTGTAATTCAATACACATCCTAAGATGCATATCTAACAATTGACTACTTTCTAATATTACACAATTCAACCACACACAACAAGTGCCTACTAACTTGGTGGAAAACCCGTTTTCTCAATCCTTACCTTGAATCCTGTACATTATATTAGGGTGTGATCATTTTAACGCCCAGTAGGGTACCGTCAAACAACATCCCTCAAGGTTAGTTAAAAAAAAAAACCTCATTGGAATTGCATGCAGTTAGTTTCTCTTCGGGCTCCCGGGAAATGATAAGCAAACTAGCTATAGCTAGTATAGTTGCTAACTTGCTATTGTCTTCTTGAAGATGTTAGGGTATGGCATTTGGATTATTCAACGTATACTATTAAGTATATAAATAAATACGATCATGGATGTAGCAGCTTAATCCTTTGATATATTATTGTTAAACTAATTCATAATGTTAATTTTAAAATGAAAATTAGTCATTAACATGTTGCATGCACACAATTCTCGGATCCTGAAATTACATTGTGGAGTGACGCTATGTTACACCCGATCCGAAAATAAAGAATATTTCTGAATCAGGGTGTGAGTCATACCATAATTATAAGAATAAGTTCCTATAACAATGGTATTATGAGAAATAGAGCCCAAAAATAAAAACTTAATAAGACGTAATTAGAGTCACAGTAGCTTGTAATTCAATACACATCCTAAGATGCATATCTAACAATTGACTACTTTCTAATATTACACAATTCAACCACACACAACAAGTGCCTACTAACTTGGTGGAAAACCCGCTTTCTCAATCCTTGCCTTGAATCCTACACATTATATTAGGGTGTGATCATTTTAACGCCCAGTAGGGTACCGTCAAACAACATCCCTCAAGGTTAGTTATTGCAATTAATCAAAGTATCATGCATCACGTAACACAAAATGAACAATATAAGATAAATTATGCATATGTGATGATGTCATGAACTCACTCCCTTATAATCCCACTAATTCATATCTTATGGTAAACAAGCCTACACATCCCATACCACTGTGGTTCTGCCCATCCTTCATTTACCTAATTTTTTATTTACGAATTTCTCAACTTTCACTTTTCCTTAAAGATGATGCTTTCATCACCTAAATATATTCAGGCTCTTCTCCCGTCACCTAAATATATTCCACATGTTTACTCAGATATATCTAAGGTCTTCTCTCACTCCTTAGAGATACCTCAAATCACACATAAACCCAAAACACAGCCGTTTTATGATGCATATGTAATGCAGCTTAAATATCATTAATCTCTGCAGAATAATTATAATTCATATAAGAACAATAATATTTCAACTTTAATCACTTGAATACCCAACATCAAATAATATCAACGGAGCATTATCAATAATAATATTCACATAATATCAAATAATATTTCAATAATAATATTCACATAACATCAAATAATATTTTAATACTAATATTTACATAACATCAAATAATATTCATATTTATAGTACTATTTATGAGTACCAAGATTAAAAATGGCATAGCCCAATCATCGAGAAATCAGGAAAGCCTACCTCGTGTCCAACTAGCTTAGCCTTACGCGGGTTCGTCCTCGAAAGTACGCAGAGTGAAACACCTAATTAAGATAATTTACTTATTAAAATCCAATGAAAACAATGAATGAGGAGGTGAGTCATCAATCTAGATTAGGTGACTCATCCTTTTGATTTGAAGAGTTGAGGGAAGAGGGAATGAATAGGAGGGAGGTGAAGTTGCCTTTCCCCATGTTGCAACAATTTTTTTTGTAAAAAATATATCTACCAAGGCATTTTGGTACTTTTAAAATAGTAAATATATATGTATAAGTTTTCAAACTCAACAAAATAATGAGAAAACAAAATAATGAAAACAAATTATATTGTACTATTTTTAAAAATAAAATAGGAAAATAAATTCTAAATTTTTCGGGATGTTACAGGCTAAAAATGTTATTGTAGCGTATTAAATTTTGTTTGGTGCGTATTTGAAAGTTTATGTGCATATATACATATATATTTTTTTTATAACAGGCTTGTCCAATATAGGTCCCTACAATTTCTATTTCCTAGACATATACCCATCATTCTATAAATCTATGTGTAAAACCCAATTTCAAACTTAAATGACCAATAGGATAGAAGAGGTCATAGTATTCATATGTTTTTACATCATTGCCATCAAACTTTATATTTTATTTATAATTTATTCCAAGCATTTCATTAACTGCCATAATTGTAATTAAAACTCCCTATTAATAGCATATCAATCAATTTCTTTTGGTTGCCATTCCTTCTAACATATCGCCCCCTAAAATTGCAACAAAAAAAAAATGTAAATTATATATCCAATAATGTAAATATGAAAAATATAAATACAAAGTTATACGTATAAAAATATAGGTATATTATTTACCAAAAAATTAAAAAAACTAGGTCAGTTACTTTCTAATTGAAATTTCAGTACATGTTTCATAAATTAAAAATAGGTTCTAAATAATTTATAGAAAATAGGTACATTGTATAATTGAATTTATGCACATTTTTTATAAATTATAAATAGGTACATTATTTAAAAAAAAGAAAATAAGTTCATTATACTAGGTAAATTGTTTTACTAGGTATACATTATTA
>NW_018923738.1:0-24788 GCF_002207925.1 Prunus avium
TGCTCAATCTTGTTCCATGCTAAAGATTGAGGTGGAGTTCTTGGGAGTTATCAGGACGATTCTCAAGACATAACAGATGTCATGAAAGGCAATGATTTCCACATGGAGTTTTAGGTTCGCCAAGGTGGAGATTGTTGGAAAAACTGGCTCACCTAAGGATACAAAGTCCTCTTTTGTGTGCTATGGATTTCTACCTAAATTCCATGACATGGTTGACTCATTTCTAGAAGAATTTTGGAGTTGCCCATGTGAGTAAATATTGGCTTGCCATCTTTGTCAAAAATAGGTGACTTGTTTGGTGGCACAAAATGGTGGAATGTTTGGTAGCCATCCATGGTTAAGTTTGGTAGCCAACATTTGAATAGTGTGAGGTTGCATTCACACTCTTGCATATTTGGCTATATAAAGATATATAAAGGGATTTAGCATGCAAGAAGCAAATCATGGCTTAAGAGTTCTCTAGTGTATCAAAGTGTTGAGCAAGGGGTGAGAGAGAAAAGAGAGCTTGGGGAGAGAATAGAGTTCTAAGGGGGTTTCTTTGTAAACCAAAGTTGTAACTTATTCTTTCATTAGTGAATTTCTCAAGGGGATCACCAAGAGGATGTAGGCAATTGCTGAACCTCTATAAATTCTTGTGTCATTTTGTGCTCGGTTGGTTTCTCAAGTGTAGTGTGTGTGATTCATCCATAATTGTGTTTGTCACAAAGTCCATCAACAACAAGATCATTAGGGGAGGGTGAGTTGAGTTTCTAATCAATTATTTGGAATGGCTTACTTCGCTTTGTCTGGTGGAACATCTCTTAACCATTCCAGATCGATGCTTCCATGGTCTCTAACCAGTCGGTTCAGGAATCCCTACAAAAAAATTGCAACCATGGAGATATTGATCTTCATCACAAATAAGAGGTATTTAGACTGAACAGTATAGGAGAGAACCTGGATTCTATCAGCTAGCATTTTGTTCATCCCTCGCTTCCTGATCGCGTCAGAAATTTCAATCACATCAGCATTTCTAAGTGCTTCATAGTCCAGTGAGTCCATTGTGTCTTCATTTCTTTCCTTTTTCCTACCGTTGCCCTCCAACTGCTTTCTCAACATGTCCCAGTCAACTCCATTCTGTTCCTCGCGCACGGCCTTCCCTTTTCTTCCTTTTGAAATCTTTGTACTTGTCTCATTATGTGGGTGGCCATAGGAATGAAGTTGCTCCTTTAAATGCGATTCAGCTGACTGATTTCCCATGTGTATTTGCTTATTCACAACAGAGATCCTATCGACGACATTGACAGATTTTTTATTAAGCTCACTGACATTTCGAGCATGGTGCATGCCACTCTTCTTTCCCAGAAGTTGTTCAGTATATTTTAGAGTCTCTCTGACTGAATTGTTTTGTAATTGGAAGGTTTGGCTCCCTTCACATTGATGACTGTAGTAGGAAGGATGATTGCATCCATTGCTTGAACTTGGTTGATAATTATTTTGAGAACCCCACAAAATATTATCTTGCACAGAGGCATTAACAACACTTCCTGACAGCTCTTCATTTCTGAAGCTTTCGCACTTTTCGCCATTTTCAATGTTGAACCTGGAAGCAGTTGGAGGCCAAGACGATATGCTTTCCTGACTGAAAGTTCCAAATGGATCTGGTTCTCCAAAATCCGGGTACATTTACAACTGATTGTTGCTGGAAGAAGCAACTGGTACTTGCATTTTTCTGTTGTGAAGATTGAGTAGATTGGTGAACGAAGAAGTTCCGTTGAGATCATCGATTCTGTCTGATCTTGTCTTTAGCTTTCCATATTCTATATACCCATTATTAGATCCATCAGTTAAAACTGAACTTCCATTTACTTGGTAAAATTCCTGAAATGTGGTCGCTTTCTCCATCTCTCGATTTGTTGAAAGAGGCATATGAATCTTGTTGGGTTGGCACTCAGTGATGGAATCTTCTGCTTCTGAGTTGGGGACCGAGTACGATCGGATTCCTATAGCAGCTTGAGTGACTGAGGATTGAAAAGAATCTTGAGATGCTGCAAATTCTTCCTCCAAACACTGACTATGTGCTTCCACTAAGTTCATTTCCGTCCCTGAGGTCTCACTGCCTCTCTGATTTTCTGCAGGTTCATGGAGTGCCGCAGAAATTCGGTTATAGATTGGTTGACTTGATACTTCTTCATGCCATCTGGTGCCATCCTCTGGACTTGTCATCCGAACTTGCAGTGCTTTAACCAACAAGTTCATCCCAACCTTGTCTTGAGCTTGGCGATTGCTCGACTTGAGCGGAAATTTTTCTGCTAAGGACATGAATGCAGAGCTACAAAAAGAAAAAGGAAAAAAAATTAAATTAAATTCTGCTCACTTAAAGACATTCATTTATGGGCAACCTTGCTGCATAACAATCATGCTAAAATTGTGTGTACCTTGATAGATGGTCTGAAACATTCTGAGTAAGGAAAACTCCAATCACTGAGTCAACAACTGATCCTTTCCATTTCGAAAAACCTCTGTCTCCTGTGTAGAATAATATTGGATCAAGTTAGAGCTTGATCGAGAGATCTACAAATCATGCAAATGTTTGACACTTAAAAAACTTTTTAACAAAACTGGGTTTGGCCTGGTTTATATACATATTAAGAAGGGAATAAATGAAACCATTCATGAAATGCTTATGAAGCTTATTACTTTACTGTCGACATATTCACTCAATTTCAAAACAACAGCCTAACTCTATATAGTTTTTTGTTAGTATTTTACCTTGAACAAGGTGCATGCGTGCAATGACTGAGTCAACTCGTCCTCGGAAAACCTTTCTTTCCTCTTCCCAATACTTCTCCTTTTCCTTATCAGTTTCTTCAATGCCTATGCTTCCTTCCTTGCCCATCAAGAGATTCCACATCCTATTTGGTTCTGGGTCAAGCTCTACTTTAAGCCGTGGCTTACGTTTCTTAAGAGTCCCGTCATGGGGAACAACTGCACCAGGTGCATTGTATGGGACAAGTGCATTTTTCTCATGCTCTATAGATTTGCTGCAGCTTCCATTGAGGTTCAGGCCATTAAATTGACTTGTGATGTCATCCATTGATATGGTAAATCTTGTCCTTATTGGAAACCCTGCATCCAAATCAAGAGGTTGTCATCATTTAAGGGAGTTGAAAACAAGTATTGAGATTATACATACAAGTTTCAAAAGTTTCATAAGGTGGAAAGTACCTATTGCTTGTGGAGAAGGTTGCTGATTATCATACAAGGCGTCCCCTTCTTGCAGGACTTTTTCTGTACCTGCTGAAACCGATTGCGATACAGTCATGTTCTTCTTTTCCGTTAACAGAGTCTGCCTCTTTACGGTCGTATTATCATGGCGAGTTTGAAATACCTGCCTGTTTCCTTGTTGAAATGATTTTCTGGAAAGTGATGAGGCAAGCTGGTTACATGTTTGAATCGAGGCATGGGCAGAAAAGCTACTAACTTGAGCGAATTCTTGGCTTGAATGCAATTTGGATGAGTTTTGCTGATTTAGAAAACTATGCCCAGAAGCCATCGAGTGAGTGTACCTCTCACTGGTAAACTTGTTGAGCCCTTTGTTCTGTTCCTCTATCATTCTGCTACTTTCAATGGAAGAACTCAATAATGTATTATTCAGCTTTGATGCAAACCCAATTGAGTTGACACTGTTTTCCCCTTTTTTCTCAACTTTTCCCATGCACTCCTCAACCGGCGAAACTTCGAAAGACATATCATAGATGCTCAAGTATCCATTATCAAATTTCTGTTTCTTATGACTCTCTGGAAATTCTTTGCCGATAGTGCAACTATTTCTCTGATAGCGATCCAATTGAAATATATCTTGGCACGATGAGGAACTAGGTGGATGATTGGTAGAAAGATGTGTGTGCTCAATAGTTCCGGAATATCCCCTCTTGGATCCCCTGGCTTCAGTTGGAATGGAGAGAAGGGTTACCACTGATTGACAGCTGCCATGCTTGATACTTTCTCTACTCTTCTGACGGTTTTCACCGTTAGTTTTTGCGCAAATGACATCGTGGCCTATTTTTTGAGCATCTCTTTTTTGCTGCATGGGAATGTATCCATCTCTACATCTTCTCTGGCTTAAATCCGAATTCCCATTTTCTCCTTGTCTCCGTATGACATTCAAATTTTCCACATGCATGTCTTTTTTTGTAGCAAGTGGGGCTGCAGATGGTTGCTTTTCGGGCAGGAATGGATAGTTATTTAGAATATGGGTCATGGAAGGGGCTGGGTTTCTCATAGTTCCTGGTATCTGGTTTTCTACCATCAGCTCATTCTGTGAGCCGATTCGCTCAGCTGCATTTGTCCTAAGAACCTGGTCAGTTCCAGTGCCCATATGTATCCCTTTACAATCAATATTCAAATCAAAAGTCCTCTGGTTCCCTTGTTCCATCTCCTCTTGCTGACCAACTGCTTTGCATGGGTTTTCATCCATGGACTTTTCGGAACCAAAACGTAGAACTCTCGTGCATGACTTTGCAACTTTTCCAGCATTAGGGTCTATTGTCTCCCTTGGAACATGCGACAGTTGACTTGGGGATTCCTTTTGGACATTCTTTCTTACATACTTCCTCTTTGCTGGTCTGCTCTCGTTAGACTCTATATTAATATTTGGAGTTGCATGCTGTGGTGTCCTTTTGGGTTTGCCTTCTCTGACTACCTTGGCCCTGTGTTTTTTTCGCTTCGGTGTTTTCTGCTGTGGTGTCTTGTTTAGATCAATCCCTCTGTCACCTTCCCCGCCAGAATTTATCGTTTCGATATCAATCCCTATGTCACCTTCCCTGCCATAATCTTTCGTTTCCATGTATGGTGTAGAAATGGCTGCAGATGATGACTCCACAATGTTCTCCAAGAGGCCGTCACTATGTTTTTGAACTGCTTCATCTCCTATAGACAAAACTAATTTCACCTGCTTGCCTTTTTCCATACTAGCACTTCCACTTGTCAAGGATTTCAGTATTGTAGAAAGCTCGTCGATCTCCAAAGTCTTGGCCTGATTTGTTGTGAATTGGAGTTGGCTGGCAGCAGATGTGGCAGCATCGGCTTCTGTTCTTGGTAAAGAGTTTAGATCATAGCTTGGTGGGAATGGTACGGGAAAACCATCTGTACATGTAAGGTTTTATTAGTACAATAAAAAAAAATAAAAAAAATTATACCAAGTAGTTCTTACTTGAAAAGAAACATGGATTAAGGAATAGGAATTGGATCAACTACTCCCCCAAGTTGATCAGATTCCTAGTTTTGAGGGTATTTGATTACAAATTTTAACATGGAACTCTCATAATTTTTTATTCTTTAGATGTAAGTAAACGCAGGGGAAGTAAGGAATTTGAATCATTTCAATACCCATGCATTATTAAACACAAGGGAAGAAGGAATTAGAATGATTCTCATACTAATTACTAATACGTAAACATGCCATAAATATGAAGCGTACCACTCCTGCAAAAGAAACATGGAAAAAGATATATGATGATGTGATGTGTTGAGGTCTTTACCCTCGTCTTTTAAGCAATTTAGGACCACGCTTACAATTGCCATGGATACTTTGTTATAGGATGATGTCGTTCAGGATCTCATCTATCATGTGAGGATGAATCATACAATGGGTGAAAGCTCTCAGGGTGAAGGGCTCTATACTAAGAGTTCTAGGCAAGAGGCCAACCATAGAAGCGAGATGGCCAACATGGTTACATTGGAAGGTCAAAATTCAGGGATAAAGATGGTTAATTTGAAAGTGGTTCTAAGGATGATTACGAAAAGAATTTTCCAGCATGGACAAAGAAGAGGAACAAGTTGAGAATGCAGGAAGTTCACATACAGTTAGTGTTGCTAGCAACACTGAACTTTTGGCTGTTACCAGAAGCAACAATGAACTCATGGTCATTTCTTTACGAAAATCTTCTCCATCTTGAATTTTAGAATTTGGAGGTACTTTTCATATGTGTTTGAATAAGGAAGGATTTGATACATACGAAGACAAAGATGGGGGTGAAGTCATGATGGTGGATAAATCAACATGCAAAGTTCTTGGTGTGATTACATTGATGATCGGAATTTTATGAGATTGTCATGTCACTAGGTAAGGTGAGGTATATTCCTTCACTAAGAAAGAATCATATTTCTCTTGAGTAGAATGGCTACAATACAAATCTAAAGAATGTAAGGTCACAAAGGGTTCACTTGGGGTTATGAGTTTCTACAAACTTTTAGGGTTGCAATGAGCATCAGTTTCTACCAAGGAGGACTTAGAAGATCAAACTTGTCTTTGACATTCGCAGCTTGGAAAAATGAGTGAAAGAGCCATGCAAGAGGTACACAAAGCATAATTTCCTAGAAGATCTAAGCTATTGCAGACTTATTAAGTTTTGTAAGCACTGTACCACCAGAAAGCAAACAAGGGTGGTATGTAAGCAAACAAGGAGAATAAGAGTACGAGAAGGATTAATATATTCACTCGGACGAGGTGGGGCCAACATTTTGTTACTTGCTTAGGTGATTTTTTAAGTAAGATTTGGGTCTACTTTATGAAATAAAAATTTGAGGTCTTCACCCAATTCAAGAAGTGAAAGCGTAAAAGAAAATTAGATGGGTAGAAAAGTTAAATACTTGAAGAGTGACAATAGGGGTGGGTTTATAGATAAGTAGTTTCTTGAGTTTTGCAAGGATGACGGTATCACAAGGCAATGTGAAGAAAATCCCCAACATAATGGAGCTGTAGAGAGGATGAACATGAATCTTATGGAGAAAGGTCCATAAGGATTTATGTAGGTTGCCTGATTGATTTTGTGGAGAGAGATTAATCATGCTTGTTATTTTCTTAATCCATCACTATCAAGGATGCTTGGTTTCATATGTGTAAATGAGGTATGGTCTAATAAACTGGTTAGTTACTATGCTCTAAGGCCCCGTTTGGTTCACGGAATGGATTTGATGGGAAATCATTTCCCATGTCATCTCCCAAGGGATGGGAAATGGCGATTCCTTTCCTATGTTTGGTAATGCCGGGAAAGTAACCCGGAAATATCACTTTATTTCCTTTCCCATGTTTGTTATGAATAAGAATGGAAATCTAATTTTGTTTAATTTCCCAATTGTACCCCTATTAAAAATATGGAAAATCTGTTATGAATTAAAAAATAAAAAGGAATACCAATAGTTGTTGAATAAAACTGTAATTATAAATTATTAGTAAGGACAAATTAGTCAGAAAAAAGGTGCATTTAATGCTAGCCTTACTTTCCCATGAGATGGGAAAATAAAACCCAAGGAGGGAGGATTTCTTCACTTTCCCTCCTACTTTCCCATGTGCCAGACAACGATTTCCCATGCCTGACTTACCAAACATGGGAAAACAATTGATTTCCCATCCCCAAGTTTCCTTTCCAATGAACCAAACGGGGTCTAATGGTTTTTAGATGTACTACATATATGTTTTTATTCCCCCTGATGAGCGGTCCAAACTTAATCCCAAATCTCTTGAATGCATTTCCTAACTTCCAGAAGGGAGTGAAAGGGTATAAGTTATAGAATCTAGGGAATCAAAAAGCAAAAAAAATCGTTAGTAGAGTTATGGTGTTTGATGAGAAGCCTATTCCTATGATTGAAAAAAAAAAAAAAAAAAGAATGTGAGAGGAAGAGACCACGAGGTTCAAAGCTCGTTTAGTGATCAAAGGGTACTTGCAAAAAGACAGAGTTGATAATAAGGACGTATTCTCTCCAGTAGTGAGACACACAAATAAGGTTATTACTGTCCTTAGCAGCTCTACATGACATAGAGATAGAATAGATGGATGTAAAGACCACCTTTCTCCATGATGATTTAAAGGAAGATATCTACATGAGTCAACCAAGGTTTTGTTGAAGTGGGTAAAGAAAACCTGGTTTCTCAATTGAAGAGATTTTGTGGTGACTCTTGTATGCAATGATTTGTACATGACCTGACTTACCCCAATCATTTAGTCTAGTTTCGAGGTACATAGCGAGTCCGAGTAAATGCACTGGAATATAGTGAATTAGATTCTAAGGTATATTTAAAGGGCACGGGGCTTCTTGAGATTTTGTTTGAAAATCAACAAGGAAAACCATGTGTGCCCGGTTATGTGGATGCAAACTATGTAGGGGACTTAAGCAAACCATGTGTACCCGGTTATGTGGTCTCCAACCGATGCTACATATACAATTGGTTTGTGCCATGTACTAATGATTTTGAGTATATGACATTGATAAAGGTTTCTAAGGTAAGGAATTTATATGGTTGAATAGGTTCGCTAATGACCAGTACCTTTAGGGAGGGTGATATATACCAGGAAATGACCAGTACCTTAATGGCGATCAAAATGTTTTATTTTGGTTTTGCCTCTTTTTTTGTTTCTTTTCCCTTGTTTTCTTTCGGTTTTGGTTAACATAATGCAGTAAACGTTAAATCATTCCTGATCTTATGTAGTGTTTGGATGAGAAAATTATGTATTTTATTTCTTTTGTTTCTTGGTCAACGTTTTTGTAACAAATTATAATACATACATACAGATCATTAGAAGACATATATCATAAACAAATTATAGTACAGAGCATTGTTTCAAACTATAACAGAATATATCAAAGACAAGATTGTTGATGTTGAGTTATCTTTAATATCTACTAGGATTTACTTGGCTTTTGATGTGAGACTGCCACATCATTTATAATATAATCAAAGGATTAAAAACATGTACTAGTAAAAATAAAGGAAGTTATTTTTTTTTTAAACTTCAATATTTAATCTAGTAGAAAGTTAATACATTTTTTTTTTACATTACATTTAATCTATTAAAAACTATTGTTTTAGCAATACATTATTGATGTGACAGTTTTACATCAAAAGCCTAGTACTAGTACAGATATAAAACAAAGCAAAGGGTTCGGATCCGTAAAATTTTATTTTATAAATTTCAGCATCTTAATGGTCTCCTCGGTGACAATTTTCTAACACAATGTTTCAATAAGTTCTATGTCACATAAGACATACGATTGCTGTGACTGAATGTAACATCCCGACCCAAAATATTATTAAGATTGGTTTTAATTTAATTAAAATTTGGAATTTCCAATTTTACCCTTGAAGTGGGGGCAAAAAAGGTCAATTTTTATCCGGAGAGAGTTTGGAGCTTTGGGTGGTGTTTTTAGAAAGGTTGTACTGAGCCGAGTCCGTAGACACGCGGTAGGCTCAATTCGGACTTGAAACGAAGAAGTTACGATCGAAAAATCATTGAGGATTTAATTGATAATTTTCAGATATTAATTTGGAATAAAAATCAGTTTTCCAGAATTAATCTCTCATTTCTCTCTCTCTCTCCTCGCGACAGACTCCCCCTCCCCTTCGTTTTTCTTCAGCCGCATCTCTCTCTCTCTTCGAATCTCCGGCCACCGGCCACGGCAGCGCACGAGACCGGACTCGATCGAACCGCCACCTCCTCCTCTCTCTTCCCCGGCCAGCACCGCACCTGGAGTCGTCGACAGCCGCCGGAAATCGCAGAAAACAGGCCGGAAAATCGTGGAACTTCAACACCTTCGTTCTCCTTCGTTTCTCAACCAAATTGGACGAGTGAGGTATGAAATTTCATCTATTTTTCGTGCTCTAGCTGCCTGTTGGTTAGGTTTCCAGAAATTTTGAGAGTTTATTGGAATATCTCTGACTGTTGTCAACTTGAGAAGGAAAATCCATAGCCAAGGACCTGCCCATCACCATACTTGAAGGATAAGAACCATTGCTGAAATTTTGATTGGCTAGCAAGAAACTGCCTGAGCTGTTTCCTAGGTTGCCCAAATGAGGTTGAAACTTAGGAATTAGAGCTGTGTTTGCTGCTATGTCTACACTTGTGCTCAGGTTCCTGTTTTCAGAGGCAACATAAGCTGCCTGATCATTAAGCAGATGTGTCATTGGATCGTTGTTCCAACTTGAGCCGCCGCTACAAAGCAATTCCGTGAAGGAGCCTGGGCTGTAGGAGCCTGTGATGAGATCAACCATTTGGGTTTCTCAGCCAGACTTACATCATAAGAGTAACCATAATGCCCTCCATTTGCATGCTGCTGTTCAGTTGGGCTAACAGTTTGAGTGATCCCATTGTAAGTAGCCCCCATTTGTACATGATCACTTGAAATTCCAGTTGGTTGTTGCTGTTGTTGCTGCCAATTTGCTCCTTGCGGGTTGTTTGCGTACGGGTTGGCAAGGATTGGATGAGGCTTCACTGAAATTGCCTTCTCTGGGGTCACTGGTACCCAAGAATTTGCGAACTGAAGATCTTCATCCTGGGGAAACGAAAATCTCCCTCCAAACTTCATTCTTGAGCCCCTACAATTTACAAACTATCAAAGTCCCTTTCCACTTCTCTGTTTCTTTGATGTCTTCCTATCTATAACACTCTGACCTCCCTCTAGCAGATAAGTTTTGCGGAAAATTGGCGATGCCTGATTTTTCAGCAAACCCCTCTGTTGCTTATCCCTATTGCCTGAACTGACTGTGCCGAAACGCGTAAATACATTTCTGATTTCTCACAAAACTAACTCTCCCACACCCAACATGCAACACAAGATTTTAAATACACATTAAAGAACAGATCTTTCCCTCAGATGGGAAAAAGCAGAAGGGCATCTCTGTTATTAATGCTCAAAATCATCTACACCAGATGTTTCTCAGCAGCTAAAGGCCAGCCATTTCTTGTGTCCTGGAAAACAAGGAAACATGAGTGACAATTGAAGCCAAACTAGACCAGGAATATAGATAGACAGTAATCTTCTCAATCTGTGCAAATTGAGTTATTTAATATTGGTTTAAACGACTCGGATTATGAGGCAAACAAATCATTAAATCTTCAGAGAATCTTCTTCTGATATGAAAGAAAATGTAACAATTAAATAGAGGCTTTGGTCAACATGCATGAATTAAGTGAAGGGCTTACAGAGATGGTAGAATGTATGTGAGTGCAGGCAGCTTAGCTCACAAATCCGGCTGTGAGACTCAGAGTCGCAGCCGGGTGGCTCACGAGTTAGTCAATGCCGGAAAATGCAGTCAGTTTCCAACAGTAACACAGGAAGGAGAGAAAGAGATTGAGAGAGAGAAGCCAAAACAGATAGGCTACACTTAAGATATTGAATAGAAATTAGTCTGGGCACCTCCTATATTTTATACTGTGGCCACACCGCCTATGGTTAATGACTTTACAAAACTCATAAAACTTCTTTTAGTAGTTTGTTTCTTCAATTTAGTACATTGCCCTCAATGACAGTGTGGTAAAACTGCAAATTAAACTGTTGCTAAGGTGGCTTGTTGGCTGTAACAGTAGTGATTTTAGCATTCAATTGTTTTGTTGGTAAATGGGAGATAATATGAGTTTACAGTTTTGCCTCATCAAAAGTACTAGAAGACCTTTCAAGAAAGAAAAAAATAAATTACATAACACTATGAGAGTCCAAAAGTTTTCCCAAATTTCAGCCATACTCATCAATTAGCTTAATGTGTTGACTACTAAAATTAAAATTGAGATGAGTTAGGAACAAATAAAACACTGTCACATCAAATTAACATCGAAGAAATGATCATTTATTTTATTAGTTGAAGTATTACTTATGTATATGCTCAACGTAGTTATATTTTGTTGTGCCGAAATTATTCTTTATTTTTATTTTTTACTACACATGATTTATTGGTATGTTTTTACATATAGAAATAATTTTCTAAAAACAAGGTAATGATTTCATTTTTGTCATAATGGGAAACGAAAATCTCGGAGTTCATATGCGTGTATCATACACAGAAAAGAACTACGTTACCATATCTACTAATGTATTTAAAACGTGATTAGAATAGTATTGTAGTCGGTGTAGCGCGTGACTTTCGCTAAATTTACTTTTATGTATAAAAAACAAGAAGATAAGGATGGTGTTGGTATAAGTAATTTCCGTACGAGAGAAATATAGCCTATTTTAATTTATGTATTTAAACTTTTATAGTGAAAGCTAGAGGTGGGCTCGGTTTGGGTTGGTTCGGTTTTTGGCTCAATACGAACACCGAATCGTAGGCTTCGGTTTGGCTATATTGGAAACCGAAACCAAATCATAATTGATGAAAACCGACCACTTCGGTTAACCAGACTTGGTGGGTTGGTTTGGGATTTTTTGGATTTCTGAGAGAGAGAGAGAGAGAGAGAGAGAGAGAGAGAGAGAGAGAGAGAGAGAGAGAGAAGAAATAAAAGAGAGGGAGAGATGGAGAGGAGAAGAAGAAGAAAAAAAGAAGGAGAGATGGAGAAGAAGAAGAAGAAGAAGAGGAGGAGAAAAAGAAGAGAGAGAAGAAGAAGAAGAAATTTAAAAAAAAAAAAAAAGACCGGGAGAGGGAGTGAAGACAGACATAAGAAGAAGGAAAAAAAATAGAGAGAGAGAGAGAGAGAGAGGGACTGATGAAGACAAGACAAACGGAGAGAGGGACTGATGAAGACAAGACAAACGGAGAGATGGAGAGAGAAGAAAAAGAAAAGATTGAAACTTTGTATTATATATATATTTCTTATAATAATATTATACATAATATTTTTTTATTACCATCGGTTTTGTTTGGTTAAACTGTGGTTTTGAATATTGCAAATTGTACACCGAATCATATATTTCGGTTTGGTTTGGATACCGATGACCAAAAAAAAATTGAAAAAAAAACCAAACTAACCCAAACCATTGATTTGGGTTTGGGCGGTTTGACCGAGTTACCAGTTTGATTGCCCAGCCCTAGTGCAAGCATTAAGAGATGAATTGTGTTTGTTTAGTATTTTGCATATTCAATTTAGGCTTAGGGAAGCAAACAAAGTTGTGCATGCTTTGGCCCAGCATACTTTAAATTTAGAATCCAATTTGTATTGGCTAGAAGATGTACCAATTTGGCTTGATTCTCGTATTCAAACTGCAGTTATGTATCTTGTGATTTCTATTCGAATATTAAAGTCTTTCAACCAAAAAAATAAAATAATTTGATGCCAATGATTGGGAGTTATTATTTATAATTGATCTTGCGCCCAAGTATTCATTCTTGATTGAACTAACTTGCTCTTGCCAACCTTAAATAGGGGAGCATTTTGCTCACCACTTTAATCCAAGGTGTATGCTCATCATCATTCTCAACACTTGACACGTGTCCATAAATATAATCATGGTTACATAAATCAAAGTAAAAAGTTAACCATGATTATATCGTCTCTGGACACATGTCAAGTATTAAGAAGGGTGATGAGCATACACCTTGGGTTAAAATATTTCCCTTAGTATTCTAGTTGACTAGAATTCACATACGTACAAAATTCGAAGATTTATGTACAAATAAGAGATTGTTGGTTTGATCTTATTAGAAAATGTGTTATTTTCACATGATCAATGTGAAATGCTTTATAGATTAAGGGGGTTGTATTCAATTAGGACTATAAAGTGTTTTAAAAGATTTTAAAAATCCGGGTGTATTTAATTTGGATTTATACAAACTGTAAAACAGGTTTTACAAGTCTGGGTGTATTCAATTCGGACTTGTATGAACTTTTAAAAAGTCCATTCAAATATGGGTGTATTCAATTAGGATTGTAAAAAACTTGAATCAAATCTAGGTGTATTCGAAAGGTCATATATTTGGAAGGATTTCATTAAGTGATAAATTTTCGTAGGTTTTAAGGGGAGAGTTATAAATAAAAAAGACCATAATAAATCCAACCTCCCCCCCAAGTACTTTCATCAGACGTTTTCTCTTGCCCTAGCTTTTCTCTTTGCAACAGAAGACGAACAACTTCCTTCCTCCATCTGTGAAGGTATGCTCCCTATTTTTTTCTTTGATCAATACCTTGTTGGGTTTTCTTTTTCCATGATTTTTCTGCATCGTGTTACCGGAGATGCTAGCCAAACCTGGATCCGCGGTACTAGCTAAAATAAGGGAAAGCGAAAGGTTTTACCCATACTTTAAGGTAAATGTGTTGTCTGGTGCAACTTGTTTTATTCAATTTGTTTATGTTTAATAACATCTTTTAAACTTATGGGTTTATTTCAGGATTGTATCGGAGCTATTGACGGCACACATATTCCAGCAATGGAAACGGGACGCGACGTAAGCAGCTATCATAATCATCACGGTACGATATCACAAAATGTATTAGCAGCTTGTAACTTTGATTTGGAATTCATATATGTCCTTAGTGGGTGGGAGGGCTCAGCTCACGATTCAAGAGTACTACAAGTGCCACAAGGTATTTTTAAATTTTAAATTTTTTCTTTTAGTTTACATTAGGTCATACATTGGATACTAACATATGTGTAATCTATTATCAAGTAATTTTTTCTTAGTGGATTGTGGATTTTCAAATCGATGCCAATTTTTGGCTCCATTTCGAGGTGTTCGATATCATCTCCAAGAGTTTGGTGGTCAAGGTTGTGCACCTGCAAATGAAGTTGAGTTGTTCAGTCTTCGTCATTCGTCCTTGAGGAATGTCATTGAGAGGATATTTGGTATATTTAAGTCACAATTTACAATTTTCAAGTCTGCACCTCCATTCCCATATTGGACACAAACAGAGATAGTGTTAGCTTGTGTAGGACTACACAATTTTCTTCGAAAAGAGTGTAGATCTGACGAATTTCCTGTTAAATTGGAGAACGAATCTTCTTCATCTTCATCGTTACCGGTTAATGAAGGGGATCCTGAACTAGTTTTCCAAACACAAAAACAACAACAACAGAATACTAATGAATGGAGAGTTGGTATAGCTTTGGATATGTGGAGAGATGCTGGGCAGAATGACAACAATGAAAATCAAGGATAACTTGAATACATAATTTGGAACGACAGAATATTTGCTTTTCGTTAAACATAATTTTATTTCATGTTGTTGAAGGAAAAGATGTTATGGATTTGGTTTTTTATTTCATGTTGTTAAAAAATTTATTTCATCTTTTTTATATACAACAATGTTACTATATACATTGACCGCAATGATAGTTAAAAGGTTCTGTTGAATTTAGCAGACAAGCAATGGCATATATTTTTGATAAGCAACAAAGCTTTTACTCTTATCCATCAGCTAATCTAACCTTATTATTCAAGCTAGACCAGTTCAGAATTTATGTGGTCTTTACCTGCAAGAGCCATTATTCAAAATATTTTTTTTTTGCAATTTGGACAACCAATGCTTGGATTCTCTTTTCTTTGGACAGGTTTGTTGCCTGCAACATTGGCTTTGACAGCCGATCCAATTGCTTCTCTAGTTGACACAGCATTCATTGGTCAAATAGGTACTTCGCTTCTTATTCTTTTCATTTTGAACTGTGCATATGTTCTTCCATCACAAATAAGTACTTTTTGTTTTTGCTTTGGGTAACAAAAACAAATTTGATTGAAAAAATTCAAGTTTCTTTCTTTAAAATGACAAGGATGGGGATAAAATGAAATATATTGTCTACATAAGTCTGGAATAAAAGCAATACAAGTTCTATGAAAGCTTATTAAAAAATTATACAGAAGTCTTCTGAAAGTCTATCAAGTTCTATACAAATTATAAAGTTCCATCAAGTTCTATGAAACCTGGCACTTAAACAAAATCTTTTTAAACGCTCTAGAATCCTAATTGAATACACCCCCCTAAGTTGTTTTGAAATTAAATATTTCATATTGTGAGGACTACGTTTTGTTATTTGAGAAAAGGGTGTTCGAATCCTAAAATGATGGGCTTGAATAACTTGGCATAAAAAATTGGTATGCCTAAGTAAGAAATTGGAATTAATAACTTGAATAACTTGTCTCCCAACTTTTGAAGAAGTGTGTTTTGAATAATTTGTACCTCTTTTAGTTTAGACTATTGCTTTGTATTAAAAAAAAAAACAAAAAGAGATTATGACCACGTGTCTTGGAGGCAATATCTGATGCTTACAAATTTTCAGGTTACTGAAAGAAAACATTATTATTTGGCTCATGACATATTTGCTTAATTGTTACTCATGGCATTAAAAAAGAAAACCCGACAAAAATGTACAGAAAAAAGCGGATGAGCATGGGCTTTGTTTATATTAAGTACTTGGAATAGATCCCAAATAATGTTCAACTATGTTTAGGAGCTTTTATGGTGCAAGCTAAATACTTGGAACATGAAGCTTTTGTCAGCGACAGGAAAGGAAGTATTAATCAAGACAGTTGGGCATGCTCTTCCTACTTATACAATGGGAGTTTTTCAATTGCAGCAAACCTTGTGCAAAGAATTATCAGCTATGATAGCTCAGTTTTAGTGGGAGAAATCTAATCAACGAGGCATACATTAGATGGGGTGGCGAAAGCTTTGTCAACCTAAATTTATGGGGGGAATTGGTTTTAAGCATTTTGAAGCTTTCAATAAAGCTTTGGTAGCGAAACAGGCATAGCGTATTTTGGAGAAACGTAATTCTCTAGTGGCAAAGATTCTGAAGGCTTGATATTTTCAACATGGAGAACTCATGGGGGCTCCATTGGGTCATTCTCCATTTTTGATATGGTGATCTATTTTGTGGGGACGGGAGGTTATTGAGCTAGGGCTAGTTTGGCTAGTTGGGAACGAGAAATTAATCAAGATTTTTTTATGACAAGTGGATTCCTAAACCGCGTTAATGCAGGATTGGATTGGAGTGCTAAGGGGGCTGATTTGATCACTGACTCTGCGCTTGGAACTTGGCTTTGCTAACAAACCACTTCAGTGGGGAGGATAAAGAGGCAATAGCTAGCATAGCCCTAGGGTTAGTAGCACAATTGGGTGACAACCAATACTGGTACTTCAAAAAAACTAGTAAGTTCTCAGTTAAAACTGGCTATCGGGTGGCTTTATCCCAATGTGATGAGAACTTTGATAATCTTATTGGAAGCAACTTTGGAAGCTTGAGGTACCAAGTAAGATTAGGAATCTGGTGTGGAGGGCGTGTTCATACATTTTGCCAACTGTCGTTAATTTGTACAAGAGGAAAGTGGTTCAGTCCCAAGTTTGTTTCAGATTCGGCAAATATTATGAGGATGCTTGTCATGCTTTGTGGAGTTGTAAGTTTAGCAAGCAGTTTTGGAGGTGTACGAAGTTCGCTGAGCTTGCTCATAGGTCGATTTGGAGAGGTTTGTTTGTTGTGTATGGAAGATATGGCAGACACATAATGATATGTTGCATGGGAACTTTGTTCCTCACGTAGAAGATTTAGTGGAGAGAACTATGGAGTTATATGGAAGTTACAAATCCTGTTTGGTGTGGCCCAGGCTGTCTGGGGTGTCTCAACAAATCAAATGGGATAGACCGCCTTTGCATACCGTTATTCCTAACTATGATGGTGCTTTGGACTGAGAAGGAGAAATGAGAGGTTTGGGGGGCTATTGTAGAGATAATGAAGGGAGATTCATCTGTGGTTTCGCTACTTTTGGGCCACCTGGGCTGAATGTGTTAGGTACTGAATTAGTGGCAATGAGAGAAGGTTTATTAATGATGGGGTTTACATGCTATACCTGTTTTGTGCTTGCAATAGATTCCAAAGAAGCAGTGGCGATGTTTAAGGGAGCTTTGGAGTGGTGGAGTAATTTGGGCAATATGGTGGTGGATATTAGAAGATTAATGGTGGATCGAGAGGTGGTTAATGTGGTGTTTCAACCTCGCACTGGCAATGGGAGCTGCACATGCAATGGCCCAATTTGGATTGAAGAAAGGTTTGCACTTTTTTTGGGAAGATATTTCCCATCCTTGGCTGGAGCGGGTACTAGGTAGCAATAGGATGCATACTTAACAGTTTTTTTGCTTTCCTATGTTGTTTATTTGGAGGTGTTATGGTACTCTTTTGACTTCTCCTTTGGGGGTTTTATAAGGCAAGATTTTAATGAGGCCACTCTTAGCCCTCCGGTTTGTCAATTGATTCTATTGTAAGTGTTGATGCAAGTTCAATGAAATTCTTCTCTTTGATTTTTTTTTTTTAAAAGTTTTTACAGTGCTACCATGGGAAACGTTTTTACAGTGCTACCATGGGAAAGTCGGTGATTGCGAAATTTCTTTTACATCCCATGAAGACCCTTATGTGACGATTTGTAAAATTTCCTCACTTATCTAACATAAATGTGACGAATTTTTTAGCATTACATATAATTTCGTCACAGAAGGCATGTTTTCTTGTATAATTAGCAAGTGTTGCTAGTAGCACTCTTTAACTTTAACTCAAGGCTTTCTATCACAAAACGTCCTTGAGGTTCACGAAATTACCAGGCTGCATCTTTTATGTTTTTCTGTGCATTTGCGGTCCTCAAGATTAATATGTGTGCTCACAAATAGTCTGTGCTGTCAATGGCGGACCTAGGAATTTTTGAAGGGTGGGGCAATATTCAGGGTGGGATCAACTAAAATTCATACTAAATAATAATTAATCTAGTGAAAATCAATATCAATTAATCTAATCGAAACACATATCAAATTAACAATTAAACAAACAAATCGTAGCCTATTCCTCTTCAAGTTTGCTACTTGTCATACGAATACAGAGGAAATGAAAATAGAAAAAAAAAATTAAAACATATTATGAAAAAGAAAAAGAAGAAACGAAACTAGAGGTCCCTTTGGCCTGAACCCAACCTAGGCATTGGACCTAGGTAGTTAAGGTGGGGACAATATCAGTTCATGGTTTGGACAGGTACTGGACTCCTATTGGGCTCGTTGGTACAACAATTGGTATTAGAGCATGGTTAAGCTAATACGCACTTGGTTCAAGGTGAAGCCATTGACATGTTCAAGGAGGCAACTCAAGTAAAAATTCCTTGACCGGTGGAGAAAGGTAGAGCAGGCTAGTGGAGCAAGGCTCAAGAAAATCCTAGGTATAGTTGGAGCAAGGGCTCCTAGAGGCTCTAGCAAATCATTGTCGAAAGAGGTGGAGTTGTAGGGGCTCACTCTTGAAAAGTGCTAGTGTTGTGAATGGGCAGGTTACCATGGCTTGGATCTCGCCAAGATAGAGATTGTTGGTGTAGGTGGCTCGATACAAGCCATATTTAAGCCTTACATCAGACAATACAACAATAATCTACAGTTTCAATATAGGTGGTCCACTCCTAATTTCACCGAGGCCTTTTAAGTTAAAACCCCATCCCTAGAAGTCCATTTGGCCTAACCCAACCCCAGCATTGGACCTAGATGGTTAAGGTGGGGACAATATCGCTACATGGTTTGGACAATTAGTTGACTCCTATTGGGCATGTTGATACAATAATAAATTATTCTATTGAAACACTCCAAGACCTTGTCATTGATGAACTATGTGACGACACATATACAAACCCCTTGAGAAAAAAAACACACACATAACGAAGAGAGTAAAGCAAACACACCAGAACATAAAGATTTATAGAGGTTCGGCCTCGTACCTAAGTTCTTTTTGGTGATCCCCTCGAGAAATTTTACCAGAAGAATAGGAATGACTTTGGTTACAACAAGAACCCCCTTAGCGCAATATCCTCTCTAACCCGAGGTTCAACATCGTCTTGCATCTTGATCTTCACTACTCCCAGGCCCAAAACCTCACAATTTGTTTCGTCTGCCAACAGAATCTTACTACCCTTCATTTCGTTATATGTATGAAATACACTCTTATTTGAACACATATGATAAGAGCATCCGAAATCTGAAATCCAAATTGAAGTAGAACCCAGACCCGAAGAATTTGCCATGACTTCCCCGTTATGCTCCTCATCATTGGTTGCGTTTGAACTTTTGGCATTCTTCATCTTTTTCCACTTCTTCTTCCGTCTCGGATGATCCCGCTTCCAATGGTCCGTAGACCCACGCTTGAAGCACCCTTCATTGTCCTTGAATTTAGGATTCCTCCCATTGCCCTTGAGCTTGCTTGTTGGACCCCGCTCTTCAGTCCATGTTAATAGACCCTCATCTTAAGGGCTATCTCCAAAATTTTGAGCCAACCCGTGTTGCACCAAGTCTTACACCACCTCTCAAAATTGAGATTACTCTTGCCAATCATCATTGTCTACTGTAAGTATACATAGGACGGAGGTAATAATGCCAACAACATCAATGCCTCATCCTCCGTGCTATAAATCATGTCCACCTTTTGCAAGCTCGTAATACACTTATTAAAGGTGTTACGATGCTCCGTGAGATTTCCACCCTTCTCCATCCGAAGATTTAGGACCTCTTCCTTCATGAAGTGTTTGTTTGATAGGGACTTCCTTACAAACATCCGTATGAGCTTTTCCTGTGTTCGCTTTGCGATGTCTTCCTTGACCTTGTTGGACCCCTTAGCCAACTCGCCAAGCACGTCCCTCTCCTCCATTGTCATGGTTTCTAGCCTTGCCTCATCGCCTGCCAAGATAACGGTTGGACCTTGCTGGGCTAGGTCATATTTCATTCTCCTTTGCCATAGTGTGAAGTTTTCCTTCCTTGTGAATGTCTTCACCTCAAGCTTCACACTATCTGTTTGTGGTGTCTTCGTTTGGGAGCTTTCTCTCCCACCGCCTTCTTGTCGCCCGCCATCGTCAACACTTACAAACACTCTTAAAACTATAAGAGCCCACTGCGAAACGTGGCTCTGATACCACTTGTTGTTCAGAAAAACTCCAAGACTTTGTCCTTGATGGACTATGTGACGGCACACACACAAACCACTTGAGAATAAAACACACATACCACAAAGAGAGTAAAGAAAACACACAAGAGCACAAAAATTTATAAAGGTTTGGCCTCGTGTCTAAGTTCTCTTTGGTGATCCCCTTGAATTATGTCTTGTGTCTCTCTCTCTTACTTTTAACCTAGCCCTAAAATTCCTATGTATTAACTCATAGGACTTGTGTTACAAGTTAACCAGGAATAGGAAACCAGAACCTTATTATTTTGGGCTAAGAAACCCCTATAATCACGTCAAAACACACCAAACCACCAAACAACGCGTGACACTGTTCACACAACGACTAATCGTTGGGTATTGACAATCGGTTGCTTTGGAGCAAAAAATCATCCCGAGCTCTCTGCCAAAAGCGACCGGTCACTTGGCCAACGGCGACTGGTGGCCTACAACACAACTTCCTCTTGCGAACTCTTTTCCTCTTCTCGCTACTCCTTCTTGTAGCCCTTGGTTCCTCTTCCTCCTTCCTGCATCATATGGTGAGCCAAACTTCAACACCTCTCACCCAACTCGACTATCTCCCCTTCCAAACCCAAACTCATCATCTCACCTCACCTAGTTGTCAAAAATCTAAAGGGAAATTTTAGAAATGTCCTCCTTAAATGTGGCCATTATCTCATTCCCATTGCAGCCCTACCCACTTTTGTAGCAAACTTCAAAGGAGAAAAATAAACAATAACAGATATCTCCAATCTTCGTCAATCTTTATCAATTTAACAGTATCAACAATAAAAAATGAAATCTTATGCAAGCTTCCTCAACCATTATTGTGAAGATTGGTGGAAGTATATACAAAGGTGAATGGTAAGTTTGAGTCTGGAAGGGGAGATTGTTGAGTTGGTTGAGGGGCTTGGGTAGCGGGGTTAAGGTGGGTAGTGGAGGCTGGGGCACATCGGAGGTGGAGTGGGTATGGGGTGGGTTGCGGCTGGAATGAGTGGTCGGTCAAGTGAGATGGTGAGTTTGGATTTGGAAGGGGGGATGGTTGACTTGGGTGAGGGGTTCAGCTAGGGAGGGGAAGGCGGTTGGGGGGTTGGTGGCGGATGGGTGTGGGGGATGGCCTGCGATGAAGTTTGGTGAATTTTTTTGGTTTTTGTTTTTAATGTTTGATTATTTTTTAAATATATGCATTTTTATTTAATCCACGTGACATCATATCATTGGATACTTGACGCACATATGTGTGCTACGTCATCAATTTAAAAGACTTTTGGATGGAGCCTGACGATAGGGATTACTTGTGAGCATGCATATTGACCTTGGGGACCGCAAATGATTAAAAAAAAGTCTTATTTACACCAATGCCCCCTGAAACTATGGTCAAATCTCACATTGCCCACCCAAACTTAAAGTGGCCCATTTACCCTACTTGACCGTGGTTTGGTGACCCACTTTGCCCCCTGCCGTCAACTCCATCCAAAAGTTTGTTAACTATGATGACGTGGCATGAGAGTTTTTTTAATTTCATACACATGGATCATTATCCACAAATGAAGGGGTGACGTGGCAAGTGGAGCCCACCTCCACATAGGTAAAAATATAATTAAATACTATAACGATTAAAACTAATTAATATTAAAATAAAACATTAACAAATTTAGAACTAAAAAGAATCTTTCTCCCTTGTGTTACCATGGATGTCACATTTGTGAAGAATGAGATGTTTTTTCAGCACACGTGCCCAATCATCCTTTAGGGGGAGAATACAGTAAAAGAAGCATATAATTGGTTTGAGATAGAAATACGGGGGAAAGAAGCACAACATAGTGCGTTGGAACCCGAGCCGCTCAGCTCAGCCGAGTTGAGCTGGAAACAAACTGCTGACCAATCTAGCCGAGTCGAACAACTGAGCAGAACTAGACAATAACGATCCCCCCTCTCTTGAACATACCTGCTCATGCTCCACTGAACATCCATGATGTAAGTCCTTCATATCACAGTGCTTCTCAAAATATTGTTGAAATTGTGAAAAAATTACCTACACTAGCAAACAAGGGAACACCACCAAACAGATTCTCACCAGAAGGCAAGGTGAAATATGCCATTGTTGATTATGTCTCCACACACAGATTGTCTCCTCAAGATAAAGCATTTTTCAGTAAGATAGAAGGAATTAAAATTCCTAGTAGATTGGAAGAAGCTTTGCAAGACCCAAAATGGGTGGAAGCAATGAATGTGGAGATAAAGGCCTTACAGAAGAATGGAACATGGGAGATAGTTTCGCAACCTGAAGGAAAGAAACTTATTGGATGTCGATGAGTGTACACAGTTAAGCACAAAGCTGATGACACAATGGACAGATATAAAGCAAGACTTGTGGCCAAAGGGTTCACTGAAGCAATGAAGAAGTATGGATATCATCAAGGTAACTCGTATCATACCCTATTTATCAAACATATAGGGATGGTAAGATTACTTTACTGATAATCTATGTCGATGATATGGTAGTTACTGGTGATGATGTTGTTGAAATGGGTAAATAAGCTGAACAAAGCACTCTATGGGCTGAAACAAGCACCTAGAGATTGGTATAGTCGCATAAATGCTTTCTTATTGTATATGTTGATGATTTGATCTACACAGGGAGTGATAAGGCTATGTTTGATAAGTTTAAAAATTCCATGATGACTGAGTTTGACATGTCAAACCTTGGGTTAATGCATTATTTTTTGGGAATTGAAGTGAATCAATATCCTACTGGAATTTTTTATCTCACAAAAGAAGTATGTTCAAGAAATTTTGGACAAGTTTCATATAAAGGATTGCAATCTAGTTGGAACTCCAACATCGTCTTATTTGAAGCTCGTGAAGAATTTGGATGGAAGAAACGTTGATCCCATTCTTTATAAGAAAATTGTAGGAAGTCTTATGTATTTGACTTCAACCCAGCCGGATATTATGCATGTTGTGAGTCTTATTAGTCGTTTTATGGAGAATTCCTACTGATCTTCATCTTGCAGTAACAAAAAGAATTTTTCACTATTTAAAAGGTACGGTTGATTTTGGTGTTTTATATACGAAGGAAGCAAAGTTTGGTTTGTTTGGTTTTATAGATAGTGACTATGCGAGAGATCAAGATGATCAAAGGAGCACTTCAGGATTTTTTGTACCTAATAAATCACGGTCATGAACTGACCGAAGGAGCCCTTTTTCTCGGCCCTAGTACTTGCTCATGAAAATAAAACGCGGCGTTTCGCCAAGATGTTCGGCCTTCCTAAGGCCAAAAGGAAAAATCGGAAAGGGATGATAATCTCGGCCTCGATTGTGGGCCGAGGCCGAGGCCGAACAAAATCAAGGCCAAAGGTATTAAATTCAGATCATCAAGTGGCAGCAGGGTCCCACCCTTCATTTAATGAAGCAATGCCTCTGTTTATTGCAGCAAACCCACTGACCACGAATAAGCATTTAATGCACGAGGGAAGGTGGGAAGTGACTAAGGTCAGGATTTGGTGATGGGAGTCAGAGTGATTAGACGCAGACATTCTCACAAGAATCCTTGCAGCTTGAGAGATTAGGTCACCAGCTATCAGAACAATAAATGCGTCTCCACGGCCAGAAGCGCAGAACCCACGATCAGGGCGGCGGCCGAGATTCACCAGGATTTATGGGGTCACACCACCATACTTCACGATCCCAAATGTCGATTGGACAATCCACTTGCTCTAATCAGGCTCCACCACGCAGATTTTTAGCCTCGATTACTCCTCCAAGAACTTTTCCTATAAATACAAGGCTCAAGCTACATTCAAGGGGTTCAAACACCAAACCAAAAGCCTCCCACGGAGCAAATTATATTTTCCTATAATGCACTTTCAATATTTTTACTTGCTTTCCTAAGAGTAGTGTTAGTTTGTAAGGAAAATCTGTTCATCAATATATCATACGACCCTTGATTTTCAAGGCGCCGGAGCACCATCTCTGTTATTCGCTCATTCACCCCATATATCATACGACCGTCGCTCGTCGAGCCACGCCCCGGAGCACCGCCCAAAACCCACCACCAACACCATCATTGAACGGCCTTGTAGTTCAGGCCGTGAACCTAACAGCCGAGATTAGTTCCTCTCTCGGCTACAATCATTTGATTAGAAGACAAGTTCAAACAA
>NW_018923741.1:8197-28808 GCF_002207925.1 Prunus avium
CTCTCTCTCTCTCTCTCTCTCTCTCTCTCTCTCTTTCTAAATTAAAAAAAACGCCTAGGCACCTGCCTACCGCCTAGCGATTTTTAACATTGATTGTGGATTTCAATTCAGTGCTTTGGAACTCCGGTGATTAGTGGTGAGTAGAATGAAATTGTAAATGATTGGTCTCAAAAAATAAAAAGCTATTGTAAAGAATTCAATCAGGCATGAAAGGTAAAGGCGCTTTTGTAGAAGCAGTGAAGCTGTAACTAGAATGGAACAGTTTAGAAAAGCTTGAATCTTCTTACCATAATCGGGTAGTTGAGAGAACTGGCTAATCATCCATCAATACCATAATCCATGGGAACTTACCATTTGGTGGGTGAAACCTAGCTGACGTGCTGCCATGTGCAGCAAGTGTGATTTTCTCGGGGTAATTTTTGTTATTTTAAATTTGTTTTTCTTCTGCATGAAAAGTAAGTCAGAAGTCTTTTCAAGTACGACCCTTTCATGCAGGCTAATTTTGAATTGTTAGGATAATATTTTAATTTTCTGGTTGAGATTTTGAGTTACATATATACGGACGACATTGGTTGTTTACATCCAATTCACAGTGTTTCTACCCTCGAGTTTATGTTTACATTTGTGTTGACAACAGGTTTGAATTGTGTAGAATAGTTGTACAAACAGTTTGGAAGGTTGGGAGAGATGGAATTGAGGCAGGAACCAATCTTGTGCCGGTAAGTTCTGTTTAGTCTACCCTTTCAAACTTTTATCGATTTTGCAATTTCAATGCATGGTGTTTTTCTTGCGTTTAGTACAAATTGAAGATTTTTTATATTCTGTTTGCGTTTTGCATTTTGTTGCTAGGATTCTGTGCCAAAATCAATTGCAAGGGTTTCTGTGACAGTAGTTGCATTGGCTCTTTCACTCTTTGTACTCAAGTCTTTACTGTCTACAGTTTTCTTTGTGCTGGTATGTTTCTATCTCTCCTCCTGCAAGAACAGTAGATCGATGATGTTATTTTGACTTGCTTTTTCCAAAATGTATATCAAGTATGCTTGTGCTATCATTTGTGTGTTTGTGTTTTAAAATTAACTTCTTTTTTCTATAAGGAAATGAGATGCAATGTAGACAAGTAAATTTCCTCTTGTCAGTAAGAGAGCATTATTCTTGTATAGAAAGTCCTTATTTTGAAGTACATAAATATTATGTAATTGTAATGAACTAAGCATTGTATGATAGCAGGCTACGATGGGACTTGAATTTGTATACTTACATTTATAGCTTTGAATAAGGGTGAAGGACCAAGGTGGGGTGGAGGCACCAACTCTACACCAAAGGAGGAGGGGATGGAGGACAGTCTAGAAGAAGCCAGAAGAATCATGGAAAAGTATAAGTAACATCCTCACTGGTAGGGTTCATTCACTGAAGGTGGATGTGCCAAGAAAGTGATTAATAGGAGTCCCATTCTTGGAAAACCTTTGTTTCCCATCATCAATCATAACTCCTCCATCTGTATTGATTCTCAGCAGGTCACACATATTGCTTTCCTCAGACTTGCAATGCACGCAATCCCCACACTCCCCTGTGAAAACTGGAAGCACATGATCCCAGGGCTTGAGGTTTTTAACGCCATCCCCAACACTCTCAACGACTCTGTTGTGAAAATCAACATTTGCATTCGTAATGTGAACTAAACCAGGTTATGGATGCCGAGGGAGGGGGAAAGGAAGAAAGAAAAGGAACCAATACTGGGAAAAATACTTAAAGCTGTTCATAGTTTCCATGTCAGGTTACACAAAATATTGCTTAAGCAGTGTGAAACTGCGTACTTTGTTGAATTCTTAAAGCTGTTCATCAAAGAAACTTATTGAAGTTTAATTATGAACTGATAGCAGCTACTCTTCCATGCTAATGATGCATCGCAATCCTTCCCCCTTCACCATGTAATCAAAGGCTTTGTTGATCTCGGAGAAAGGAACTCGATGAGTTATGAACTTCTCTACCTCCAGTTCCTGTTGGAAAGTGAAAAGGAGAAATGCTTTGTTCATTAGAATCCATGACAAACGAATTGAACGCCTGATAAAGTAAACGAAAATCTTAGAAGAAAATGATGTTACCTTGTTCATGTACATGTCCACAACAGAGGGAAGGTCTGTCCTAGGTTTGTAGTTCCCAAAAAATGTTCCTTTAAGCGTCCTTTCATTCAGCACATTAATCGGCTTAGTCATGAAGACTGCATCCTTGTTCGGAACTCCAACAAGCACAGCCACACCCCATCCCTGTGATGCCAATTAAAACATATAAGCTCATGACTGTAGATGCAGCTGAGGGTAGAATGTAGATAGACAAGTGTTAAAGATAAACTAACACACACAGGTCATCAATGATTGGAGCCACCAAAGTCTGAAGCCTAACCCAGAACACAATTATTCAATTTTTCATCATGGAACCAACACAACTAGGCCACATTGTATCTACAATATTAGCAATCAAAATGTAGCTGCTGTAATCCAGAAAACATACATCATGAACACATTCAAAAGCCGATATCATGGCATCAATATTGCCTGTGCATTCTAAGCTCCTATCAACTCCACCGTTTGTCATCTCAGCAATAACCTGTTGATTACAAACATCAATTTGAAGGTTGGATATAACTTAACTATCTATGTGGATTGATGTAGCAACATCTGATACAAATAAAGAATTGTTTTTCACCTCTTGCACTGGTTTGTCATGGTCCTTTGGATTCACAAACTCATTTACTCCAAATTTCTTGGCTAAACCAGGAAAAAGAAAGGGTTTTAAGCAAGAATTTGTTTCCACGTTTTTCCAGTTTTTCCATGAAACTACCTGTTAAAACCATGTTAAATGACAATGGACAACATTGTAAATACCTTCCTCAAACCTCTTGGGATTTCGGTCAATCCCAATAATCCGTGATGCCCCAGAAATTCTTGCACCTTCAGCAGCCTAGACAAAAATATATCAGTAAAAATACGGAAAAGGAAATAAATGCAACTATTGGAATTAAGGATTTGATGAACAAAAGTTTCCCAAAACTTACAGCCAGGCCAACAGCCCCAAGTCCAAAGACAGCAACTGAAGATCCCTTCTTCGGTTTTGCTACATTCAGGGTGGCACCCAAGCCTGAAATTTATAAAGAAAATATCACACAAACGATTAATTATGGAATGTTTGGATACATAAATCATAACCATAATGCTTTGAGTATCACACCAAACCTGTTGAGATGCCACAACTAAGGATGCAAACTTTATCCAAAGGTGCCAGGCGATTGATCTTGGCAAGACAGCCTGAATGAACAACAGTATATTCACTGAAGGTGGATGTGCCAAGAAAGTGATTAATGGGAGTCCCCTTGATAGAAAACCTTGGTTTCCCATCACTAAGCATGACCCCTCTGTCTGTATTAATTCTTAACAGGTCACACATATTGCTTTCCTCAGACTTGCAATGCGCACAGTCCCCGCATTCTCCCGTGAAAACTGGTAGCACATGATCACCAACCTGGAGGTTTTCAACTCCTTCCCCAACACTCTCAACAATTCTGTTAAAAAAATATGCATTTGGATTCTTAATTTGGACTAAGTCAGACTTGCAAGCAAGGAAAAACAAAGAGAATCACGACTAGAAAGCCATTAAACACCTCTCAAACTGTTTTGGAGCACAATATTCGGTTAAAAACATGACGTCCCTAAGTTAGAGCATTAGGTAAACTTAACATTAAACAACATACCCAGATGCTTCATGGCCGAAGATTCGAGGGAACAGTGGTGTCTGACCCTGAAATCCCAGAAGAGAAAGATGAAACAAATAAATAAACTTAAACTTATAAAGGAGGAAGATGATCAGCCACATGCCAGAGAAGGAAAGAAGAAAAGTGCATTTTGTTGTCAGAGTTCACATATGCTTTAGATTTTGTTGGCAAAATTCACAGGGGCTAAGAAAAAATTATCCTGTAACTGTTCTAGAACCGCATCCCAATTCCATTTTCGATTTCATGACATTTCACCACGAAAAATGACTAAATTGGCTGTACCACTCTATTATTAATTTCAAACCACAAGCAACTCACTCCAACACTAAAATGAAATCATATGAAGTTTTCAGAACCTAGCAACTGTTTTCTAATTATAATAAAGTAAACGAAAATATTAATCCATAGAATCATATATACATGCTTGGTTGAATTACCTTGGCTTCCCAGAAGTAGAGATCAGTGCGACAAAGTGAGGTATACTTTATCTTGACCCTCACTTCCATGGCCTGGGGTGGAGCAACCTCCACCTTCTCTATCACCAATGGCTTCCCTGCTTCCCATGCAACTGCAGCTACAAAAGCAAAGGACAAAAAGCCTCCCATCTTTTAACAAAATCATAAATTGCTATGAAATTATGAAACCCAAAGGAAGCAAAAACGATTGTGAGAAAAAGAATCAATTTTGCTACCTACCCAATTCAAGATGCGAACCAGAAAGATGATCAATAAACTGAAATGGCTTAAAAATTAAGAAACTTTTTTGTTGGTACCTTTGCAGGGGATCACAAGGCCAGCAGTAGACGACATTTTGTAGAATATGGGGGTTAATGAAGCCAAAGTTTCCCAGTTTTGTTTAGAAATGAACACACTGTATACAAGGTAAAGTTCTCAGTCTCGTATGGTTCTGTATATGCGTGTAATGAGTACACAGGACAATTCATTTGTCTGTTTCTCTTAAAACGGAAAAACAAAAGAGTCCAATGGAAAAATCTTACCCATCAAAACTTATTACTTTTGTAGCCTTAGAAGATATTTTGAAAATGAAATACTCGTATTTTTGTGTATATGATAAGAATTGGATATAAAATTATGAATAGAATTGGACCAACTTTAAAAAGCTTGAGCCTTTCTCTTAGAAACCTTAAAATATTCCAAAAATTTAAGATCTTTCATATGAATTATCTGAAAACTAATAAAGCTCAACTGGATTATATGACAAGCTTCATGAAAATTGCAATCTATCCACAGAGTTGAGCTCAAATTTTCTCATTGACCAAAATCCCATGAACTCCACCATCTTCAAGCCCACAACTCCACCACCGCACCACCCATCTTCACTCTTCCCACAAATCACAGCATGCAAAACCATCAGAGACTTGCATCAAGTCCACGCCCTCTTCATCAAAACCCGCCAAATCCACGACCCTCTTGCCGCCGCCGAAATCCTCCGGTTCTATGCGCTTTCAGCTCACCGCAATATCGAATGGGCTCGCTCTGTTTTCAACCATATGCAAACACCCAATTGCTTTTCTTGGAACACCATCATCAGAGCTCTTGCTGAGAGCTCTGTTGATGAGCACCCACTTGAGGCTCTGCTTTTGTTTTCTCAAATGGTTTCTTATGGATTTGTGGGTCCCAATAGGTTCACCTTCCCTTCTGTGTTGAAAGCCTGTGCTAAAATGGGGAATCTTGGAGTGGGCAAGTGTGTTCATGGGATGGTTTTGAAGTTTGGATTGGATACCGATGAGTTTGTTGTTAGCAATCTTGTGAGGATGTATGTTATGTGTAAGGTTATGGAGGATGCACATTTATTGTTTTCTAGGAGTGTTGTTGTTTGTGGTCATTTGAATGAGAGGAAGCAAGAGGGTAATGTGGTTTTGTGGAATGTGATAGTTGATGGGTACGTGAGAGTTGGGGATATTAGAGCTGCTAGGGTGCTGTTTGATAAAATGCCTCAGAGAAGTGTAGTGTCATGGAATGTGATGATATCTGGTTATGCGCAAAATGGGTTTTTTAAGGATTCCTTAGATTTGTTCCGTGATATGCAGATTGAGAATGTATATCCAAATTATGTGACTTTGGTTAGTGTCCTACCTGCGATATCACGGCTAGGTACACTTGAACTAGGGAAATGGATACATTTGTATGCCAGTAAGAACGGAATCGAGATTGATGATGTGCTTGGTTCTGCATTGGTTGATATGTATTCTAAGTGTGGGAGCATTGAGAAGGCACTTCTAGTTTTTGAGAAACTGCCTAAAAAGAATGTGATTACTTGGAATGCCATGATTAGTGGACTTGCTATGCATGGTCGAGTGGAAGATGCTCTAGATTATTTTAGAAAGATGGAACCGGCTGGTGTGGTGCCTAGTGATGTAACATATATTGGTATCTTGAGTGCTTGTAGCCATGCAGGTTTGGTGGAGCAGGGCAGATCATTCTTCAACCACATGGTTAATGTAATTAGCTTAGAACCTAGAGTTGAGCATTATGGGTGTATGGTTGATCTGTTAGGTCGTGCTGGACTGTTAGAAGAAGCTGAAGAGCTTATACTAAACATGCCAATTCAGCCGGATGATGTTACATGGAAGGCGTTGCTCGGAGCTTGCAAGAAGCAAGGGAACATCGACATGGGCAAACGCGTGGCAGAGGTTTTGATGGACTTGGCTCCTCATGACAGTGGATCATACGTTGCTCTCTCAAACATGTATGCCTCTTTGGGAAATTGGGAGGCGGTTGCAAAGGTTAGATTGCAGATGAAGGATATGGACATTAGGAAAGATCCGGGAGGCAGTTCGATTGAGCTTGATGGAGTGATTCACGAGTTTGTGGTGGAAGACGAATCGCATCCTCGAGCCAGAGAAATCCATTCAATGTTAGAGGAAATCTCCAACCAGTTGAGCTTAGAAGGCCACAGGCCTGACACCACTCAAGTGTTGCTCAACATGGATGAAGAAGAAAAACAAAGTGTTTTGCATTATCACAGTGAGAAGATTGCAACTGCCTTTGGCTTAATCAGTACAGCCCCTCAAACCCCTCTTCGAATAGTTAAGAACCTGCGCATATGTGAAGATTGTCACTCTTCTCTAAAGTTGATTTCAAAAATTTATGAACGCAAGATTATCGTCCGCGACCGCAAGCGCTTCCACCACTTCGAGCAGGGGTTATGCTCTTGCATGGACTACTGGTAATTTGTCAACAAGAAATGCAATTTGCAGTTATTTTTTGCAATTGTCTGTCAAAGAACCCTACATATAATCATTTCAACTGTATTTAGATTCTTCTCCTAAGCTAACCCTTGTTTGTGTTACTTGATGAAATGTACAAATGTGTGATGTGTGACATGAAGTTTTCCTCAGAATGGTGCATGCGTACTCATTGCCATGGACAATTTCCTAGAGTTTATGAGTGAACCTTTAATTTCCACACTTTGTCCAGAGCAAGACACATTTCATTAGAATAACCTGAAAGTCAAAATCCCAAAATCTTCAGCCTAGTCGCATGCAAGCATAGACAAAAGGGTTTTCAGAAAGCAGAAATCATTAAACAGAATGATTCAGCAATTCAATTTGGGGAAACAAAAAAAGTGAGTTTATGGTGATAATCTGGATTTACTTATGAATAGTCAAGGAACTCAATCTGCTGTGAACATTTAAATTTAAATTGGAAGAATGATTTCTGTATCTTTGCTTCATTGCATCATTAGGGTGCAGCCGAAAAGAAGCAATCAGTGTGTCTCCACCATGCTGAACAAGTGGTCGACTGAGAAAGATAACAAAATCTCCTTTGATACTTTAAGTTTCATTGGCTGCCAACCACTTAACATACAACTTCCAATAAACTTAATTATCTTAGAAGAATCTAATTAAGAAATGGATGGATGATAAAAACCATGCCAGAAAATGAATGATTAATTTGGCATAAACTGGCGTGAGTTTGAACAGAAATGCCATGAAATTATTTCGTGAAATTAATTTCCACTTCTTACAAAAAATTTGTAGCTTAATTGATTAAAAGCATTTACCATGCACCCGAGTTTTTAGGGTCGATTCTTGTCTAATATCGCTTGTCTAATAAGAGAGAATATGATTTTCTGTCAAAGGAAACTCCCAAGCTAGTACATTGGATTCTAGTATATTCTAAAATTCTGAACAATTCAAGGGAAAAATCAATACTAAATTTCAGCATGACCCACAGGATGGATAGGTGGAACTCACTACATGTGAACAGCACCTTTAACACCCCTCCTTTATCCATTTTCATGTTAACCTCTTCTACTTTTGTCCGAAAAAAATGTTAACCTCTTCCACTTCTGCTAAACTTTTGCAGCTTTGATTTGTGAAATCTGACCCACAACCTGTCAACCACAAGCATGAGGACCCACTGGATGCGGCGGATCAAAGACCATCAAAGCCGACACTCACTCACCATCTCCACCCTTCAGTCAACGAGTCAAAGATGATGGACACGTGTATAGCACTAGATTAAGGACCACGACAACTTGCATACACCTGCACTTACACTTTGCCTTGAAAAGACAAGACTTGGTGGCTTCTTGCACAGCCAAGCTTTCTTTCCCTCAAACAAAGCAACCCTCCTGCAACCCTATGAACTTAAAAAAACCAACTAATTCCAAAGGTGAGCGTGCACCGTGCAGAACAGGATTAAATATCAAAAGCAAACCCAATAATTTATTGAATGAAGTGAGAAGTGTTTTGTTTGTCATCCTATGAGAATGAGAATAAAGATCAGCTGTAATGGTCCTCACAGTATGATTATCTTCTGATAAAGTTTGAAACTTTTTGTATAAATCCGACGGTGGATAATCAACATGGTACGAATTCATATGACTGTGTAATCAAATCAAGACCCTATAGATAATAGACTAGGAGATTGCTCATAGTCAACACTCTGTCAGCTTTTCAAAAAAAGAGAGCTTCTTTGAACTGCCCACCACTACAATACCACCTTTCCTCTTTCACTCTGTCTCTGTCTCTGTCTCTGTCTCTGCTTCATTCATGGAGATTTTGAAACGTTTCTTTCTCCACATTTTCCTCTTCTACTTCGTTGTAGGGTTGAATATTAGCTCACCCACTGAGTCTGCTTCTACATCTTCTTCTTCTTCTTCTTCTTCTTCTTCTTCTTCTTCTTCTCACTCTGCAGATGTTGAGCTTCTCTTGGGAGATATCAAAGCTTCACTGCAAGGTAACACTCAGAACTTACTCTTATCTTCATGGAATTCCTCTGTTCCTCTTTGCCAATGGAGAGGCCTCAAATGGGTCTTCTCCAATGGCTCCCCTTTGCTCTGCAATGACCTCTCTTCACCCCAATGGACAAATCTCTCTCTTTCCAGAGACCCATCTCTTCACCTTTTCTCTCTTCAGCTCCCATCTGCCAATCTCTCAGGTTCACTCCCTAGAGAGCTGGGTGAGTTCTCTATGCTCAAAAGTTTGTACCTTAACATCAATTTTCTGAGTGGAACTATCCCTCTGGAGCTTGGGTACAGCTCTTCCCTCTCTGACATTGATTTGGGCAACAATTTGTTGAATGGGGATTTAGCACCATCTATATGGAACTTGTGTGATAATCTGGTTTCACTTAGGCTTCATGCTAATTCACTATCTGGGTCTCTTCCTGAACCTGCATTGCCAAACTCTACCTGCAAAAATTTGCAGGTTCTTGATTTTGGTGAGAACAAGTTTTCAGGGAATTTCCCTGAATTTGTTACCCAATTTGGTGGGCTTAAAGAACTTGATCTTGGGAATAACATGTTTTCGGGTCCAATTCCCGCGAGTTTAGCTCAGTTGAACCTCGAAAAATTGAACCTTTCACACAATAATTTTAGTGGAGTGTTGCCAGTTTTTGGTGGATCAAAGTTTGGTGTGGAGGATTTTGAGGGAAACAGCCCTGGACTTTGTGGGTTACCTTTGAAAAGTTGTAGTGGAAGCTCTGGGTTGAGCCCTGGAGCAATTGCTGGTATTGTTATTGGGTTGATGGCTGCAACTGTGGTTTTTGTTTCATTGTTAATTGGGTATGTGCAAAACAAGAAGAAGAACAGCAGGGCAGAGAGTGAAGATGAGTTGGAGGAAGAAGAAGATGAAGAAAGTGGTGGCGGTGGTGGTGGAGCTGGTGATCAGGGAAGGCTTATCTTGTTTCAGGGCGGCGAGCATTTGACATTAGATGATGTGTTGAATGCCACAGGACAAGTTTTGGAGAAGACCAGCTATGGGACTGTTTATAAGGCAAAACTTTCAGATGGAGGGACCATTACTTTGAGGTTGTTGAGGGAAGGTAGTTGCAAGGATGGGAGTTCTTGCGTACCTGTGGTAAAGCAATTGGGAAGGATTCGCCACGAGAATTTGATTCCACTGAGAGCTTTCTATCAGGGGAAGAGAGGGGAGAAGCTTCTGATATATGATCATCTTCCTCACAGAACCCTTCATGATCTTTTACATGGTATGCATATTTTTCTTGCTTTTCTCTCTACTTTGTTGCTTTGCAATTATCCTGTGAGATTGAATAGTTTATAGTCTTTGCCATATTTTACAAAGAAATGAGCCTTAAAATACTTTGAGTCTTTTTTGTCTTGTAACTGATAGATCTCTAAATACTTCCAATTGTATGTCTTTGGCCTCTTGTGATTGTTAAAACATTTAAAATCATCAATTGTCTCATATTTGGTTAGTTTGGAGCGATAGATATTTGTAGCATGATAACACACAAAAAAACAAGCGTTTACATGGTTCACTGCCCTTGTCATACCTGAAAGGATTTCCACAACCACCATAGGATTACTTATACAATTTCCATGGATATGAAAGAGTGGAAACTTAATTACAGGAACCCTCACTTTACTGTTCTGTAAGAGTCAGTTCCGAAGTTCATAGAAGCCCACTTACTTTAGAAGAATTAGCAGCAACATATTATTTGTAGGCCCACTCAACTTAAGCAACTTCAAAATCTCTTTGGACCTGGTCTTGCACAATCAATGACCTGTAGGGAAATCGACAGGTTATTTTCTGTCTATTTGGTTACTTGTGGACACTCACTGCAGATTCATTTAACTAACTTTTCATCTGTTTTGGTTGGATGCAGAAACCAGAGCAGGCAAACCTGTGCTGAACTGGGCTCGGCGTCACAAGATTGCATTGGGTATAGCTAGAGGACTAGCATATCTTCATACTGGTCTTGAAACACCTATTACTCATGGGACTGTAAGATCTAAGAATGTGCTTGTGGATGAGTTTTCTGTAGCTAGGCTCACTGAGTTTGGGCTTGACAAGCTTATGATCCCTTCCGTAGCTGATGAAATGGTGACCGTCGCAAAGAATGATGGTTACAAGGCACCAGAACTTCAAAAGATGAAGAAATGTAATTCCAGGACAGATGTTTATGCATTTGGAATTTTGCTACTGGAGGTTTTAATAGGCAAGAAGCCTGGTAAAACTGGGAGGAGTGGTGAGTTTGTGGATTTGCCTTCGATGGTGAAAGTCGCGGTTTTGGAGGAGACAACATTGGAGGTTTTCGATGTGGAGGTGTTGAAGGGGGTAAGGAGTCCCATGGAAGAAGGTTTGGTTCAGGCACTGAAACTTGCAATGGGTTGCTGTGCTCCGGTTGCTTCAGTTAGACCCTCCATGGATGAAGTTGTGAAGCAGTTGGAGGAGAACAGACCAAGGAATAGGTCCACTTTGTACAGCCCCACAGAGACAAGGAGTGAGATTGGCACCCCATTTTGAGCTTCCATTTCCCAAATGTTAAAATTATGACTTTAATTGATAATCTTGTCTATCTCTCATTCAGTAGAGCATTGTAGTTGATGGTGATGATAGTGTCTTTATATGGTGGTCATATTTCAAGGATGAAAATCAATTCATGCTCTAAATGTATTTTATGACAATGCTTTCTCTTAGTACCCTTCTCAAGCAGTGTGCTGGAATTTATGAAATCTCAATATATTTATGTTTATGCTGCAATTTTGATGCAGAAGATAAATGTTTCACTATAAAACAATCTGTTAAGACATAACACGCATAATCATCTTTGTAAGAATCAAGAAGGTCTAAGCTACCTATTTTATATTTTTCATGTTTTATTATTATTTTAGCTTATCAGATTATTGGGTTTTATTCTGTTTTTGTTTTCGTTTTCCTGCCTAACCACATGACAAGAGCCAAGAGGTGACAGCTTCATTAGGTTTTGCATGCAAATCTGAAACAAACTAGTTGGATCAAATGTGCTGATGTTTTTAAGGTCACATGCAAACAATGTGGCCTAGTCATCATGGCTACGCGAATTATGCATTGATAAAGTTTTTGTTGCAATAAAGGGAAGCACAAAGCACCAACATTTTATACAAGCGTTATTGGGTTGGGAGGTTTGAACACATAACCTCGAGTGCATCACACATTAATTGACTAAAGTTCATTTATATGGACCAAAGAAAACAGAGTACAAAAAGGTAGAAATGTGATCACTAGAATAGAGAAGAAAAAAAATGTACACTTTTTCAAATATTGGATTGGGGGACAAATAGGGTGGGGGAGGGATGTAAACATAATGGCTGCAAACTCACCAATAATTAAAGGAAGAAAGAATGAGTAATAATTTCTTTTCTTCCTTCTTTTCTTGTTTCTTCCTTCTTTTTTTCTGTTTCTTTTTCATGGGATTGATAATTAACATTGGTAACCCCTCCTGCAACTAAGAACACCAGCACCAGCTGTGATGGTGCCAACCATGGAAGATGACTTGGCCCCTAAGCTTGAGGCCCTGGCATAGCTGCCTGCAGCTCCAGCTCCTGATGCAATGAAATAGGCTCCATTGAGCAGCAGGTCTCCTTCTGATCTCCAGTTCCAGTGCTTCCAGTTGTTATTTGTTTCAACTCTATGTGTCACCTGAAAATATCAATTAAATTGCAAATATTGTCAAATTCCAACCTCATCATCCTCATCAATATGAAAATTAGCTTGGCCAACGGGGTTTAGTCCAGTAAAAACTTGTATATCAATGGTCTCATGTTTGAAACCCCTACAAGGGGAACTTGTAGTTTGTACTATCTTTTGTATTCAAAAAAATATGAAAATTAGCTTCCTTATTTTATTTTATTTTATTGAAAATTATACCTCCTTGGCAAAGGCATTGTTGGGAGCCAGATATCTGTTGCCCTGGCTATTAATGGTGGGTTCAGCACTTCCACCGATGGCATACATTTCCCAGTGTGTGTAGTCATTGTTCACCACATGGAAATACCCGTGCCGACACCTGCAAAATTAATTAAATTGGGGACCAATTAGAAAAACAATAAAAATAAAAACCAAGAAGAAAATAGGAGTTTTTTTAAAAAAAAATTTACTTCAAAAATATTTACCTTGGCATCCTTTGAATTAGCCCCTCACCAAAATGATTGTAGGCAATGGTCACTTGCATTAGCTTGTCCCTTGTGTAAGAGTCACTGTGACCCAATAACATAACCTGTTCCAAATTACCAACATTAAAAATTTAATTAGTCTCTAATTAGCTACTAATTACCTTGAGAAATTAGGGTGAATTAAGTAAAAATGGGTGCACCTCATTATGGTGGGTAAAGTAATTGTTGGAGATGGTAATTGCAGTTGAGCCCATTATAGCATCAATAAGCCCATCAGCACAATTGGAGAGAGAATTATGGTCTATCCAAATGTGGCTGGACCCAAAAATGGAAATCCCATCCCCATCAGCAATTGTCCTCCATCCATAATGACTCGGTGAGCTCCGGACCATGGCATTTCCTGTGGGCTTGCAATCGTGGATGTGCAGCCCGTGGATGATGACGTTGGTTATGAATTGAACGGTGATGCAGGCGCCATATGCAATGTGGACATTGACCCCACGCCCATCAATGGTCTTGAAGCTGTTCATGATGAGTTCTTGCTTTAGCGTGATCACCATGTCACGCTTGAACACAATCCACAACGGCTGGTCTTGGATGACCGCGTGGCGGAGGGTTCCGGGCCTAGGGTTGATCGGGTCGTCATCGCGAGGGTTGTTCACGACGTAGTACTTGCCGTCACGGCCGCCCACAGCATTGCGCCCGAACCCAATGCCGCAGTTGGCTAGGCGCTTGCGGTGGAGTTGCCAATGGGGGTCACATCTCCAACAATCATCAACTGGGTTCCCCGTTGCGCATGAAAAATATCCCAAATTTCTCCTCTCCGTGCTATTCCGAATGCTCCTGAAAATAGTAAAAATAAAACAAAATAATCCCATTATTAATCAAACTTTTTGTAATTATTAAAAAGCATGTGAACCAAAAAATATATTGTCACACACGTGTTAGGGGCCATGTGAATAAATGGTAGGGACAAAAGATATTGCCAATTAAATAAAACATACGGATAGAGGGGTTACGGTCATACGGAAATTGGGTTTTTTTTTTTTGGTGTCCTATTTTTATTTATTTTCATAAATATAGTGACACAAGTAATAAATGGTGAGGTGTAGGCTTGTGTGTCGGTGGAGGTAAATTATTTTTTTAAGAAAAAATGAGACATTTAATGAGGTCATGGAGGACCCATTGAACAACGTAGTTTCTGTCAGTCTAAAAAAATTGAAGCAAAATTCTGCTGAGAAAAAAAAAAAAAAAAAGGTCTTTCAGAACAAAACCAGATCTGTGGTTTTGGGGGATTATGCCTCTTGCCAGGCTGGTGATGGGGAGCAAAATTTATGTTAGCCTACCCCACTAATTGTGTGGGATTTGCATGAAAGTTGAATTATGATCTATGTATATAAGTGAATGGAACAGTAGAAACAGAAAAATAGTGAAATGAACAGTTTTTCACACTGCTTTTTTTTTATATAGACCAGACAAAATAATCATAGGAGATGGGTGAAATCATGATAGGTTTTGACTCTTGAGTGCATTGTATTCATCACATTTATAAAACATTGGATTCTGAAAATGTCTATTATGCAGGTTTGGTTCCCATGATTGGCATGTGGAAAGGTTTGTCGTTTTAAAATCGATACCGACATAGCAGTTTTTCAATTTCGACATCTTAAATTAAACAAAGAGTGTCGAAATCGTTATACTGAATAACGATTTTGACACTCCAAGTTTAGTCATTATATCAGGAGTGTTGAAAATCGCTGCTGTGAAGAAAATGGATGGGTACATGGGGAGGAGGGGGCTTTAGAGTTTAGGGTGGTGTGAAGAAGTGGATTTAGAAGGCAAAGGTGCACAAACAATTGTATTGGCACATAAAGCTAAATGTGCGTGGAATGAGAATTGGATAAGGAATGGGAAAGAGAAAAAAAAAAAGACAAGAAAATAATAATGCACAAGCGTGAGGGACGGATCTGGGGACATGGGCATGTGGGAGAGAAAGAGAGATTGCTGCATGGTGCAGCAAGAACATGCCAACGTGGTGGTTGATTCCCCAGAATCCAAAAAGCACAAGTTCACCCAATCGATTAACAAAAAAGTTAAAAGCCAAATTCCCATTATATTATCATAATAATATGCTATGAATATTATATAAAAGTAATAGACCAGGATTAGTCATTATAGAATATAATGACACAGAATTAGTATCACCAGAAAGAGCAGAAACTTAACATAATATTGTTTTGAAGAATATTTTATATGCTGGAAAACGATGTCGTTTTGGATACTCAATCATGTACTTTTTGACCATGACAGATTGGTGGGTTAAAATTACAAAAAAGTGGTCCTTGGCAATTCTTTTTGGATGCTAAACCCTAATGCGCAGGAACAGAAACAGATTGCAGAAGACCAAATCTAAACCTAACTGGGTGGCTTCCCTCTGAAGTGTTGACCATTTTGACTGGAGTTTTTGCGCGGTAAAATTGATTTTGACTATTTGACTGGGAATTTAATCTACGTGCAGGGGAGGGGAAATTGGCATGCGGAAAGGACATGTAAAAAAAACAAGGGGGATTTATTAATTATGCACAAATCCCATGTGACACTTGTTTTCTGTGAGTGTGACCCCATAAAATCATAAAATATTTTTTTGGGTAACATGCAAATCACAAAAAAGAGAGCAAACAGGGACTTACATTTCAACCATAGAGGCAATCTCATCTGGATTATCCACTGCATGCTCATTCAAAGCCTCGTCAGACCTGCAAACAGATAATTATTTCCACCAAGTTAATTTTCATGAATCGTATTTATTTTTGTATATAAACGATATCTGGAACGCAACACCTCGAGTATCTAAATAACTACTCTTAACCTCTTGAGTTAAAATCTTCGTACACAAGTTTGCTTCTTGATTTTTTAATTAAGAATGAGTTAGTAAAAGTTACTAACGTGAACCACCTAATAAAATAAGCACAAAGAGACAGGCACCGGCCGATAAGCGTGGAGAGAGAAACCACCTAATAAAATAAGCACAAAGAGACAGGCACCGCCCGATAAGCGTGGAGAGAGAATTGATTATGGGAAAAGAGAGATGATTAACTATAAATTAATTTAATTACTTCAAGCATTCATATTAAAAGGGTACTTCCGTACGTGAAAAAATAAAAATCATAAGAGGTCAGAGCAAGGTCAAGTTAAAGGCTCTGAGTTTGAACGGAGCAAGAACAGGGGAAAGCTACGATAACCAAATAAACGGCCTAGATTCTTCAGATCCAATCCCAATGGCTTAACCTTGTACCCTTTAAGCAATTTGGACGGTCCAGATCGGAAGTAAACTACACCTGAAGATCTGACACTGAAGCTGAAACTGAAAAAAAAAAAACAAAGTACTGAAACTGACCAGTCTGCCATTGATGAATTCTTGGAGCTCTGTAACTCCTCTGTTCCGACGAACCTATCAGAAACAAATTATAATGTAATGAGCAGTCAAAATTCAAAGACTCCAAATTGAGCCAACCCAATTAAAATGCAGCTGAATTTAGATAAATATACCTTGAATTTACAAGCTTTTCATTCTCTGCGCTCACAAGCAGAGCTAGAAGAAGCACCATTGTTGAAAGTAATGAAAACAAGCTCAGAGAGACCCCCATTGTTGCCGAAGACCTAGCTCTCATTCTCTTTCTGTATCTATGTATATATCTCACAGAGAAACAATGTCTCTCTCTCTCTCACTCTGCTTCTGAAAATTGCAGAGAGGAAAATATGGAGGAAGAAGGAAAATGGAGTCAAAGAAAAGTTGTCATGGCGCCGTCTTTATATAGTGAAATGGGTTGGCCTAATTACTTCGCTAAACTCACTTAAAACCCTGGTTAAGTTAATATTTGATCAGATAATTTAATTTTTTCTTTTTTATATCAAAAGTTGGAGTTTATTTAGCAATATTAACAACCTTTACCACCACCTTAACCGTCGAGAACAGACTCTCCCATCTCTCTTTAAGTCCGCCACGTGTCGAAGGTGTGTGTGTCGGTCAATCACGTGCCGCACCCTCTCTGATCTGCTCTCCCTTCACGCCTCCGCCAACCGCGAAAGCCCACGTCAGCTCATTTATTTCTGTTGTTTTTTATACTGAACCTGCTGTTTTTAACTTTGTTCACATGCGTACTCGCAGCGAGTTCTAATGCAATATACTCGCGGCCTTTTTGAGCCACGCAGCCACGTGGGAGTAACTGAATTTTCGGTAAGTGTATGAACTGGCTCGAATATAAAAGGGTACGAAATTGACAGGTGTCCTCCCAAATTCCAATGAGTACGGCATCAAAGTTTTGCGATCTGCTAGGTTACCGGTTCTTTCGGTAAGCGTCCGTACTCAAATCCAATTAATGGGTTTTCCCTTATTTTAATAGATTTGTATTCTCAAATTAATTTTCCACCCTGGCAACGTTGGCATTGTCGCTTTTTGATTTTTATTTATTTATTAATATTGGCATTATTATGGTGGCAATTTACAGAGATCCCCTAATTGCCATTTTCAAGGAAGGATCATATGTTCCCATGCAGCCACCATATTGATACTCATAAAATGCCATTAAATGGTTTTCCATTCTTTTATCTGTACATTTGAGCCTTTTTGTACCTTTAATAGTGGTGAAATTAGTAGGGGAGACTTTCTTTGGTCGGGTGATTGAATCATGTCATTCGTCTAACCACACATATAAATAAGCATGACTCCCTACATTAAGATGAGATCAATATAACGTTATTGAATCCTCTTATTTATGTGTGGTTAGACGAGTGATATGATCCACTTTCCGAACTAAAGAATTTCACATTATAAAATGACAGGGAAAATCCCATTTGATTGGACATCGAAATCCACTGCGCAACCCATAAGCCCATAAGAGTGAGGTGTCTGAATTTGTCGTTCAATTAATCATATACCATATTCATTCATGAATCAATCTTATCCACTCATTTTGAGCTTTGGCAGTTCTTACAAGATTTGGATAGATTGGCTCCAGATCCAGCGATATCAATCAAACTCAAAAAAAGCTCATCATTTTGTTAGTTACAACATTTAACACCTTTATTTGCCCTTAATTACAAACCAACAAACACTATACAAAGAAGAAACCCTTGCGTAAATAGATGATAATCTAATAAACTATTCAACAATAAATAAGCTGAATTTGAGGGTCGTGATTGAAATAGAAGTCTGATTAAACATGATCAAACGTACCTAACTCAACCGCTTTTTTTGTCAGACGTGAGGTAAGCATCTATGTAAACCCATGTTTCTGTAGAATAATATTTAGCCTAATATATATCTATGTCTTTCTATTTTCCTTGAGTAGTCGTCAACCTCTTAATTGCACGATAACAAGAAAAAATTATGGCAAATTTCTATATCATTTTTTTTTTTTTTTTGTTTTGACAAGGAGGATATTCTAAACAACTTTGCTGTATTGGAAAGAGAATCAAACTCAAGTACAAGGGACAAGAACACTATCTCGGCCAACTGACCTAATCCACGTACATCTGCAAAATTATTTCATATCGATCCAATGATTTTGATGTTTTAGTGCATGCATGTAAAGTCGTCCCCAAAATAAGTTGTGCAACCCACTAAAACACACACACCTATAAATATATTATGCATGTATGTATGTTAATTGTTGATAAAGTCAATGATATTTTTTTGGAATATATTATTTCGTTTGGTACAATATTTGTTTGGATTAATATTGAAGGATGATAATGAGATATGAGAGGTGTTATAAGCTATTGCATTTTGAGTATTTGGATGTGTCCAAGATAAGTCAAATACATTCTCCTCGGCACGTAGGCTTGTAGGTTATAGGCATGTGATTAGAAGCGAAGGAATCTGCCTATCTTATTATTTTCACATGGGGTAGGCACATTAATATATTACTTAGTCATAGGATTAATTGATTAATTTACTTCTCGGGGATTATAATCATAGTCTTTTTATAATTAAAAAAATATTGGAATATTCTTCTATTTTATGTGCTAAAAGCTAAAATTAATAATAATAAATAAAAAAACATATTCAACCAATTAAAGGAGTGATATATTGTACTTCTTTCCGAAATGTTTGCTCCATGATTTCCGCCTATAAATGGAGGGTTAGATCTTCGAGTTCAATTTGTCATTTTTTTTGGGTAAATTTATTCCTTTTGCCTTTTCTTTTTTATTATGTATTTTTTTTAAAATTATTGTTACATATATATTTGAGAGAATTATTGTGGACATGTTAGGGCCAAGAGGTATATAGTTTACAATTGCCATACATTGGATGATTGGACTGCGGCGTTAATGCCATGAACTCTGCAATATACTATTTCTTCTCCCTCATATTGTTTTTTCTCCTATCTTTTTAGCTCGGAAAAATTCATTTTCCCACCTGCATTATTGCTACACACATCAAATCCAGGTCCCATCTTTGTCTATCCATAAAACCTAACTTAATCCTCCAAGTCTCAACCTTGTTCCATATTCATAATTCATCACCAAAAATGTCAGTTCTCCGGAAGTTAGTAAAGTTTGGTCGGTATGACGATTGTGGAATGAACTGTAAATCCACACTTTATTCAGTTCACGAATTATAAGTTTAACGTATTTTCTCTTTAGTGTGTACACAAACTTCGAGATTGCTTGAGAATGCATAATAGAAGGGAGACTGGATACCCAAAAAATATATATATATATATTGTCAAACATATAGATTGACAGATATGGTATCAGAAAAATCCATCTACAATGAGCACAACAATTGCCTAATTGAGCTTTGCTTGTGATGCAGCCAGAGGATCATATTCGTACGCGTGTACTATCTATGTGTCCTTTTGAGTTTGAGCCTTGTTGTTGAATGTCATTATTGGCCCACATGGGGGTGTGTTATCCATATATGTGAATCGTGATAGCTTTTTTTGTACCCACCATAACACACAACCCATGTTACTTCATTGTTGTGCTGACCTGTGTTTATTTTCCCGCTGGCAAAAGCAAACCCAACAAATTCAAGTGTTTCACTCTTCTTAAAGTTGGTTTGTGATGCCATGAGAGAATAATTCAAGTGTTTCATTTTCTCCATTAGGATTCTTCTTTATGATGCCTAAAACAATGCTTTCCATGCAAGGCACCTATACGGCATGTCATTTTTACACTCGTATGTATGTGTGGATGGATCTGTTGTTTTAGGGTATAGTGCCGAATTGCCTCCTGAACTTGTACATAACTATCAATTTACTCCCTGACCTTTTTTTTTTAGCGAATTAAGGGCTCAAATTAAATTTTATTATCAATGTTCCCCCTGCCGTCTAAATCATCAACATTTCATCCAATTTGCCGTTAAATATGAGGGCAAATTGGTCATTTCATATATTAAAAATAATTAAATACTGTAAAATAAAATAGTATGACATATAAAATGAAAAAAAATCATTTTAATAAACATAGGGG